>JBAMYA010056089.1:0-29871 GCA_037176975.1 Arrhamphus sclerolepis | reverse complement strand
TATATATATTCATAACAGGCAGTGGAAATACAGCCAACTGAAGAGCACTCACTTTGTTTACCTCCATGGCTGTTACTGACGTTAGCCGCCAGGTGTGAAGGGGATGCATGTCCGTTCATGTGTGGCTTCCTCTCGGTACTAGTTGGAGCTGAAATCACAGCAAACGAGAGACCAGAGACAGAGAGCACGCTCAGCTTTGTCTGATGAGGTATGACATCAATGCCCAGTCCTGAGCTGCAGTGCCGCTTTCTCACCACCAGAGGGCGCATTCAGCATTGTGTGAGGGCTGCTCTGTGCTAAATGCATTGTGTTGCAAAATGCCCCATGCCAAGGACAAACTGCAACACTATGCAGGAAACTGTCCTTGATGTGGTGGTCACCTCACACATGCTGACTGCCACTATTGGTTACTGTTGCTGAGCTGTAACCAGCACTGATAACAGCAAAAAAAAACAAACACCATGAGATCATCTCCCCAACACAGGCTGGTGCAATATGTGAGGACTTTCCAGAAATGGTGCATTAGCTCAAATCGCTGTGAAGTAGAAGACTTTCATCTAGATGAGGATGGCAGGAATTATGTGCCAGAAGCCAGAAGGGATTACTCACTACTTTTCCTGGTCCGAGCAGGAGAGCTGTGACCACTCGATGGAGATCTCTTGTCAGGAAGAAGAGTGATAGATGGTGGTGCCATCTTTTCACCTAACACACAAAGCAAGGAGAATCTGAGGAGTTCTGACCCAAAGAAAAGGCTCCTTTTCTCACAATGACCTCTCAAATGGTTGCAGAGATCTGCTTTAAAACAATAAAGAGCCATGTGTGAAGCTAACAAAGACAAAAAACCTCACATAGTTATTTGTAGTTTAAAAAGCCTGTAACAAACAAACAGGGGTTAGAATAGCTGTAAACACTGTTAAACCTTTAGCAGATCCGGTCAAACAAACATTATATAAGTAATGTTATAAAGTAAATGAACAGGAAAATAGATAAATCTATTATATAATACACAAAAAATGTCTAAATCTTGACATGGCAAGCTGGGTCTTTTCTTTGATCATTTTTGCAGTAGGCTATAGACTGAAAAATAAAATGTTTAATTCCACTAATTCACTAAATCAATATGTGCAACGTAGGCCTTATTGTCAATGCTCCATTAAGTGAATTATTTGCTTTTACTTGTTTTGTTTTTAATCAGGGTCTTTTTGGAAATCTGGAAGACAACACAGACAGACTGGCTGTTAAATGGGATTTGGCTGATGCTTCACAGAAACTCTAAACTCTATTCCTTGGCTCACTTGATTTAATGTATTTTTCACGCTTAATTGTGGCATTTCTTGCTTTCCATGAAATTCATTTTGTTGTTGTTATTGTTCCTTGGACATTTATGTTCTCTACAGAATCAGGCATCAACTTTTAGTTTTTTTGTTTGTTTTTTTAAAGTTTGACTGGAAGGATACAAATGTACAAAGAAACCAAAATGCATGCAGTGGTCCCAACCACAGCTTATATATATTTTTTAAAGCATTATTTATGCATAACATAACAATTTAGTTATCCTTAGCAGGAAAGGGGCTAATCTGTCTTCGCTTTAATTATATCAAATGTTATGGTCTGCAGGCTGGAGGGTGAGAACTATCTATCTGAGTGAAAGCTTAATCTTCATCAATCTTAGTCGTGACCAACCCATCAAGTCAAAGAATCACCACACAATGATTGGATGCTTAAAAATTACAGAATAATCCCCGGACATGTCCTTTTATCCATAGGTCTGCCTCCCTCCATGCAATTGAACTCATTCATCCAGTAGCAGATGTCAAAGCTGAGACCATGACTCCCTATGAGAAAGCACATTGAAAGGACCGGAGCACACAAAGAGGCATCACTTTTCTTACTCTTTCACTCTTATTTTAAAAACCACAAACCCTGCGAGTGTTGCACCAGTGAGACCCCCCACCAGTGATCAAAATGGCCCTTTAAAGACCTGATTCGCTTGGATGAGATCACTATTGAAGGATAAACAAAACAGTGAAGCGCAGTCATGAGTGCGCGGCCACGACGGTGGAAATGAGATGCGTCATCCACGAGTCTGCTTCAAATCTCGACATAAACACCTCAGCGCTGCTTAAAAGCAGCACAACTGACGTTACATGAAGCCTACCTGTTATGAGGCCTGGTGATGTGATTGTTTTCGCCATTGACGACCGGCCGATATACCACTGAGAAACACGTAGAGATGAATAATAAAGGCGCAGTCGCCCCGATCAGACCGCAGTGATGCCGGTGCGGCGCAGGTGCCCGTTTTTCCTCCAAAGCAGCGGCCACGAGAGCAGCCACGGCGGACAGACGCAGCCGGACAGCTGGACAGCCGGACAGCATTCAACCAGGGCGTCTGGAGGTCGCTATAAACGCTGCGGTGCTGGAAGAGACCGATGATGCTGCTGCTGATGCTGCTGATGCTGCTGCTGCTCCTGAAGCTCAGATGATGCGACTGACTTCACAAGCGACCACCAAACGGTGCGACGCAGCGTGAGCGCGTGCACACACACGCAAGCTGTCAGCACGTCAACAGATTCAGAGATTTCAGCTCGGAAACTTCAAAAGTCAGTTCAGTTGACGTTGGGGGAAGTCAACCAAATAAACCACAAAATGTCTAATCGCGTCAAAGATGGATTAGACTCCCTTGAGCAAAATGCATAAAATCTCAACAATGACATTTGTGTTTAGTAGATTATTCCTTTGTTTGTTGTAACAGTGCTTTCCTGGCAATAAAATTTAGCCTTTTAAATTGTGCCACATTTGTAAGGATCTTGTGTGATGAGCAGAGTTGTGTATGTTGCACTCATGAAAGATTTGCCAGACTTTCTCAGTGATAAATATTTTAATAGCTTTTTTCTTTCTTTCTTTTCTTTTTGCTGTGAACTCTTCTTTGGTGGATTGGATGAATCCACCAAACAAAGCATTTTTAACAGTTGGAGCCTCTATAGCGTGTGGAACAACCATACACAGCCACACAGCCTGGCACCTGCTCGTCATGCTGGACAGCATGATCACACACTGCTGTAGGACGACATGCCATTCTTCACCAGCATTTGTTGAATGCAGTCAACTACTACCACACGTCCAGGCTCCACAAATGTTCAGTGGGGCTGAGGTCGTGACTGCTGGCAGGATACAGTTTGGTCCCAGACTGTGGAGATATGGGATTCCCACTGGCTGCAGAATTTGATCTCATTTCTCTGCATTACAACTGCTATGCAAAAATGGTCATAAAGTCACCCTTTAAATTAGGCTAATTAAACCATAAATTGTTTCAAAGGAAGGCTTGTCCTTTACCACTGTGTTTTTCTTGTTGAGTCATGAGAGAAATTTATGAAGATTAAACAAAAAGAAATCAAATTTAGATTTTTCTTAAATGATAATGAAGTCAAATTAAAAATAAAAAGATCTATAGTAATATGTGTGTCCAACAGATTGGACTGGGATGCAACACCGAATGCATTTATAAGAAAGGAAATAGCAGGCTTTACTTTTTAAGGAAGCTTCGGTCCTTTGATGTTTGCAGCCATATGTTCATATCTTCTACAAGCCTGTTGTGGAGAGTTCAATTCTATCTGCAGTGAGCTGTTGGAGGAGCAGAATCAGAGCCAGTGACTTAAAGAAACTGAACAAATTGACAAAGAATGCTGGCTCTGTTCTGGAACCTCTGGAGCTGATTGTGCAAAAGAGGACACTTCATAAAGGGAAAAACATCATGAACAACCCCGAATATCCTCTACACTACACAGTGATTCAGCAGAGTTTTCAGTCAAAGGCTTCTTCAGATCCGGATCCAGACTACATGAGATCCTTGAATTTCGAAGATGTGTTATTATTATTATTATTATTATTATTATTTTATTTTATTTTATTTTATTTTATTTTATTTTATTTTATTTTATTTTATTTTATTTTATTTTATTTATTTTTTTATTTAACAGATAAGAATAACAATTAAAATAATACAAAAAAGGTTTTCTAAAATCCTCTTCCAGCACTGTGAATGTTTTGTTTTTTTAAAACATGAACAATTATATTCGTGACCGTGTATTCAGGTGTCATACACTGTGTTTCTGTATTATCATAACTTAGATATCAGATGACATTTTATGGCAAAGTAATGCAGGTATTCGGCTCATCAGAGGGGTTTCTCAAATATTTTTTCCTGACATTTTAATTGCGCACTATTTTTGTTTGCAGTTTTGATGTGGCTACTTTACCTCTGCAGTTAGTTACTTCATCAGTTTTGCACGTTTTTGCCAGTAAATCATGACCAGATGTTCAAATTCCTTCTTTACTTCTGGGCTCTCTGTATGGAGTGGTATGCACTTCTCAGCCCAGCTAGTATGGAATTACCATATATTTAATATGTTCCACATTATGCCTAAAGGATTTACATGTACCTCTCTCTGCTCACTTGCAGTTCCTAAAAGTAGAATGAGAGGCAGAGCCTTCAGTTATCAGACTTCTCTTGTGTGGAACCGTCTCCCAGTTTGGGTTCAGAAGGCAGACATCCACCATACTTGGAGAATTAGCGGAGAGGTTGACTTTTAACAGGTCTCTTCTTGTTAAAAGAGTTCTTTCCGTTCAACCGTGGCCTGTTGTCCTGTGCATGCTCAAGAACTCAATTCAATTCAAAAACACTTTAATAATCCCCAAAGGGAAATTCAGTACGTACCAGTAGGAGGTGGAAATGAAACACACAGATGAGTCAGCCTTTAAGTTTCACTGGTGAGCCATTCTATAAATACTGTTATAATGCATGGAACTGAACAGGACTGTAATTAACTGGTCCTGCTTAATTTGATTCCCTGATATGTCAGGAAGAGCATCTCCTGTAAACATTTATTTAGGCTAAAAATACAGGCCAAAGCTGGAATAATCTGGTCCCTTAGATCAGGGCTGTCAAACTCTATTTCATCCCAGACCATGGTCATCTCCATGGTTACTGTTCTGGGGTTATTCTTTATGTCCTCAACCATCTATGTTGTCAGATGTCCCACTAGCTCGTGGACTCAGTGGTAAAGAAAAAAAAGTGCATTTCTGTCAAAAATCTTTTTATGTTTCAAAAAAGTCCATTTTAAAAAAAGAAGACATCACAAATGAATAAAAATGGTGACTTTCAACTTAAAATTGCAATTCATTGTATTAAAATATCTTTTTTTTTTTTTTGCAACATTTGGATGTAAAATTCCAGGTTGTAAAAATTGTAGATTTTGAATAATTTCAACTTTTTGTCCTAAAAATCATGAATTTTCATTATGAAAAAGGAGATAATTTTGCAAAAATCACGAGTTTTGGCAAAAATGAGAAACTAAATCATGATGTTTTGCCATAAACCAGCTGCTCAGCGGTCTCCTGGCTGCTCTCCTCTCCACAGTTATTCCACATTTTGATATTGGTACCAATTCAAACAGGCAGTTCTACAAATAAGTAGAATTTCTAGGGCCAGATTTGGCCTGCAGGTCTTGAGTTTGACACGTGTGCTGTAGATGGCTCTGCATCAAGAACTAGCATTTAAATATACTGATATAACAACACAGGCAAGAGGTTTTCTTTGGGAAACCTTTGTCAAGGACAATAAAGTATACCTATTTAAAAAACAAAAAAAGACTTATGTTAACATTGTCCATAGGTGGCATTAACACTTTGTGGACTCAGAGGATGCATCTCATGATGACATCATAGAGGAGCAGTGGCTACAAGCTGCTACAACATGACGTGTACAGAGGACATATTTCCATTACAGTTATTTATTCACAATCACCTTATTTTAAGGTGATTGTGAAATGCTGACTTTTCCATGAAGTCATGCTGTGTGTCAAAGTTATATTTTCTCCTCTAGTCCTTCCAAGAAAAACTGCGTTAGAAGTCTATAACTTCTTTAATTTTGGCAGGGTCATTTCTATTTCTGCAACCACTCCACCGTCAATATTTCATGCAAAAAAGATGTGGACGCCTGCAAAGAATTATGGCAGGACGAGCCCCTTCAGCATGGAGCCAGCTATGTCTGAGGGATTTCAGGGAAGTCATTGTCTGTGATTGCTTGGAGGAGCAGTGGATTCAAAACATCAGCATGACTTAAACCAGTTTCGATAGGTTATACAAGGCAGTAACTCCTCATAACAAATTATTCCTTTTGCAAATCCCCACTTCATGCAAGCTTTTACTGGTGGGGAAAATGAGAGTTTCTGCAGAATTGACATGTTTTTATTAGTCATCACTTCTATTCACAGTTACAGTTACAGTTTCTGGGGCAATGGAAACACCTACTAAAGCCTTCACTGCATATGGAACTGGACAGCCACGGATGACAGATGAGGTATGCTCACTGAACAGGGGTCATGACATGTACGGAGCAGGAGATGCAGCTGCTCCGTGATCTGCACCAAATAAAAGAGAACATTCAGGAAAACCCTCCATAATACAGGAGACATGAGAGGGATGTGAGAAGGAATCCAGGCACTGATGTGGTACATGGGCAGACAGCAGGTGACAGTCACAACCAGCTCTTTGTCAGACACCTGAACCCTTTCTTTGCATGTTGGGCATTTGATGTTGTCAAATCTGACAGGCTGGTTGCTTATTTATAAAACTGTGCAAAGATTCTTAAAAGTTACCATTTGCCCAAAAGTGGAAAATGGCGTGCCCCAAAAAAAGAATCTGATTTATGAAACCGTGCGTACACACACCTACAAGCAGTTTCCCTTTGTAAATCACAGACCATCTAGAAGTCTGCACTGGTGGATTCTACGCATATATACGTCAACACACCCACACCCACATTCTGCCATAAATGGTCAATGCAAAGGACCTCATGAAATGTTTTGCATGTAAATGAGCCTTTACATTGAACCATGGTACCTGAGAAGACAGGGAAAAGGAGCAGACGTGTTTGTGGATGAGGTGGAGGCCAGGAAAATATATTATTCGGTGTTCACAGCCTTTGTGCTTATGTGTCAGGATGAATGAGTCATGTAATGAGCTCTGCCACCACTAAATTTGTCAGAACCATCCACAAGTGTGCCTGCAATTAATTCAAATGTTGTCCATCAGAAACCCATCACCTGAGCTTCCCAAATTGGTTCGAGGCATAGTCATTTTTGTATATGTAAACTTATGACATTGAATAATGATAATAATAAAACTTCTGGAGAAAATTATCTGTCTCTTGATTCTGGCATTTAGCAAATAGCAACAATTTTGGAAATCCTAAATGACATAAAAAAGGAAAGGTTGAGTCTGATTTAATTTCAGACAGGGAGGAAAACCATGTTATGTTTTTTTTAATACAGTGTATGTAAACATCTGGCTATGAATATTTATAACCATTATATAAAGTGTAAATTTAAGAATGATTTTTTTCTTTTAATATATATTTTTCTGACTCTCCCAACTTTTCTGAATTCGGGTTGTAAATAAAAAAAACGGCTTTTATTTTGGAACTGAAACCTTCATGTTTCTGTTTCCTTTCAAGCTCAGTTCAACAACCTTGATGCCTCTTGAAAGGAAAAGCGCACGCGCAGCGTGGTGTTGGAGCCGCAGACGGAGCACGAGATTCAAACAGCCAATAGGAGAATAGCAGACGCGCTGACATCCAATCAGATTGTCGCAATCGCACAGTAATTATGTTGTTTTGAAGGCACAAGTGAGAGCCGCAGTAAGGCGCATTTTAACGGTTTAAATGTGACTCTGTTGGTCTTTAAATGTTTAAAATAGCTTTCTACTTTTACCAACAAACGTGAAATGCACAATAGAGTCTAAAGAATAGCATTTATTTATTAAAGAAACCGTCACTCATACTACACAGAGCACAACTTTTCTTAATGATGTTATGTCACCAAATCTTTAATCTTAAAAAATAAATAATTATTAATTAATAAAATAAATAAATAGATAGATGGATAGATAGATAGATAAATGACTACGTTCTTTGGAACATTTTTTCTTTTGTATTTGTCTTTTTCTGTATAAAATTAGAATAATAACGAATATCAACAACAGTTATTATACTTTTAATTGTTATTATAATTATTATTTGTCATCGAATATATTTAAATAATTTTCACTTAAAACAACTGAAACGCAAAACCTGGTGTTTTGTCACGACAGTTTTTGGTCCTTGCTACTCGCCGTACGTACATGTGGGTTTTCGGTTTACTGGAGGCTGGGAAAAGGAGGTAAAGTTTGTCATTAGCACCTGTAACTTGTGTTTTGTTGAAGCAGAGTTGCTCGTCTTTTACTCAGCCGGTCACAGCAGGGAGCAGGTTAGACTTTACATGAGTTATAACGAGCCGCGAACAGATGAAAGATGCCGTTAGCATGAGCTCATGTAACTCCAGTGTAGCCGCGTAATCACTATGAGTCATTTCTAACTTAACAATAGCATTTTAAATCGTGACTGGAGCAGAATAAGTCGGGATGTATTTGTGTAATGTTCACTGAGGTTTTGCGTTGATGGGTTTCTTGGATTTTGTTTAAATTGTTGAAAACGAAGTTTTACAGAGCAGCACTAGCTTGACAGAACACCATACAGCGAATCCCCATAGAGAAATGTGTCAAATATATTTTCACATGTTTACGATCAAAGCAAGTGTGCGCAAAACGCTGCCGTAAGCATAGTTGCTAAGTAAAGATCACTGGTGGAATCGGCCTTAATCTGATCTAGAAAATAGTTTAATTTAGGAAGAACTAGACACTTTGGGCAGCAGTGTTGCAGCAACACTTTATCAGTGGTGTCAACTCTACGTCATCGCGGGCCCATGACGTGGACTTACTTTAATCATAAAACTGAGGTTTTTCTACTAAAATCACATTCTTCTCATATAGTGACGAATAGAAAAATACAATTTTTTTTTGGTTTAAAAAAGTTGTAAAATATAGAATTTCAAAATATCGCACAATTTTTGTTTAACATAAAGAAAATAATTTTTGTCATCAAATCTTAGATTTCACAAAAATCCCGTTTTGGTTTTTTCATAAATTGAGACTTTTGTACTAAAACCACTGTGTTTTTTCTTGTAAAATCACAAAAACGTTTTGGTTTTTTTTTTTTTAAAACACTTTTTTTTTTTTTTTTTGACAAACTGGACTTTATATTGTACAATCAGAAATGTAAAAAAAAATAAAAGTAACTTTTTAATTTAAAATAAAAAAAGTCTTTTGGAAAATATTAGGAACTTTTTGACATAAAATTACAGCAGTCATCATTTCAATTCTTTTTGTCCCCAAATCACAAATTTTTGTTCTTGTCTCAAATTTCACCAAAATCACTTCAATCAATTGAGGCTTTTTTAAAAAGTTAAATCACAAATGTTTCTTTTATGTTCAAAATAAAAAAAAAAACAACAAAAATGACTTGTTTTTGTAAAAAACAATACATTTTTTTTTGTAAAATTGTACATTTTGAAAGATCAATTTTTTTTCTCCAAATGTCACAAAACTGCTGTTTTAAAAATTGTTCCACCTCTGTTGATTGACATGTCGCTGATTTGACTCATTTCAGAGCGCAAAGTTGAGATGGTATTTATGGAAGCAGTTCTGTACCATAATTGAAATGAAAAACCATTAACAGAAATGATTTTTCATTTTCAGAATATATCTCCATTTTTTGACTTTGAATTAATCCAAAAATGCATTTTTTTCTTCTTCTTCAAGACTGCTCAGTTTCTGACTTAATTAAAATGATAAATAAAAGGATGATTAAGATTTAATTTTCAAAATTGCCTTTTCATTTTCATGCAAAAAGTGTAACATAATACAATTTGGCTTTGCATCCCCAAGCAGCGCGAGAGAGTGATGTCAGCAGCCGCTCCTCTTCCTCAGATCCCAGTGTGTCCGTGCTACCAGGCCGTAAGGTGAACCCTGCTATCGTTTTGTTTCGCTCCACAGTCTAGGAACCACACAATCCTTTTTGTTTTTTTTGTTTTTTTTTTAAAAAAGGCCGATGAGTGTTTATCTAAACTCTGAAAGTTCAGAGCTGATGACCCCGTACAAGTCCTGTGATCACCTCCATAACTTAGCACTAGCTCCTTTTCAGCATAGCAACATTTTATTTTGAAAGTGGTGGTACGGCCGTCACATGATGCTCTGCACCAATCAGAGACCTGCTTCTGGTAACCATAGAAACAAGAGGGCTGCCTCCTTGGATTCACCGAGCAGCACCGATGGAGACTAAAACATCCCAAAAACCATGGAAACTGGACTATAAACATATACATGTTCACGAAGACCGACGAGGCAAACCGACAATAAGGCGAATTAAGCAAAAGTGTCTGAAACTACATTAGACCAGACACCTGAACACAGCCTGTGTTTTTCTGATCTGCATTTGTTTAACAGCTGTTGAGTTGCTTTTGTGGAAAACGATCGTAAGGAACATGTAAATAATAAACACCCATATGCTGATGTCATTGCTTTCAGGTTTATTGACACACTCAACACTTCTATTTCAAATCAGCGTAGGACAGAACAGTTTGATCACATGGCTGTAGGACACTTTTCAATGGTCACATTTAAGAGGTTGTAAAGTAAGTTTAGTGACTGTATCATTCAGTTGATCAACCAAACATCTGTTCAAAGGTGATTAGTAAAAACACTAAGTAACCATAAAGTCATCATCGAAACATCAGCCATATAACCAAAAAAGTTGTAATATTCAGTGATTAAAAACAGCATATGGCAGTGAAGTTCAGAGGTCATTGTGCAGAAATACCTGGTAGCATGGTCAGACTGGGATCTGAGGAAGAGGAGCGCTGACATCACTCTACCGCGCTGCTTGGGGATGCAAAGCCAAATTCAATTAAGTTACATTTTTTGCATGAAAATGAAAAGGCAATTTTGAAAATTAAATCTTAATCATCTTTTTCTTTATCATTTTAATTAAGTCAGTAACTGAGCAGTCTTGAAGAAGAAAATAAAAATGCAATTTTGGATTAATTCAAAGTCAAAAAATGGAGCTATATTCTGAAAATGAAAAATCATTTCTGTTAATGCTTTTTAATTTCAATTCTGGTACAGAACTGCTTCTATAGGTTTTAGAACTGATACCAAGAAAAGAAAAGTTTTGCTGAGAAAGATGATTGAACTCTAAGTTATAGATTTTGACTTCTTGGTTCAGATTCTGGGTTTTGGTTCTCAGATTTTGGATTTTTATTTGCAATATATTACGCTCTGAATTGATTTCCTCCATGCCTGCAGAGAGGTGTGATAGGCTCCAGCAGACCCTCAAGACCATAAATAGGTAATAGGTACAGTGATGGACAGTGTAAGGTGATGTTTGATAGCATTATAGGTTTAGAACAAGCAAAGATGATCTAAAATAGTAACTAATAGTAAAGTGGGCTGAGGTAGGTCTGCTCAGTCACCTGCCAGGGTTGTTTCTTCGCTCATTTCCCCATTTTTGGATGAACTGGTGGTTGACCTGAATCTACATCTGACAGGACGGTGACATTCAGAGCCCAAACAACTGGGCTTAAAAACCACCGATAGCCCAAAGGATTCAGCCCAGAAACATAGATTATGTGTGAAATGAGAAGAAAATGCAGGCAGACCTACGAACGTCCACGCCTGGAGGGTTGCAGGCGATGGCCTCTGACAGACTCACATCCTTGCATGTAACTGCTATTGTCCTGACGGGCGTAAAGTCAGATCCCCTCTTTTGTCCACCTCCTGAGGTAGTGAACAGGGCATGAAAAAGGAGACGGCGCTCATGTATGCGAGGTACCTGTCTGAATTTCCACTATGGGATGTGGAAGACCGTTGAAGGAAACGCATATTTTAGTCCTCTGGAACTTTTATTAACTTTCAGCCAACATAGCAGTGTTGAATTTGTGAGACCAAAGGACGTCTAACTGTTATGGCAGCTTGTGAAGTTGGTTGCTACTTAACAAGCACGTGTATCACGCTAACTGAACAACTTTCATGTGTTTTTTTTTCCTCCTCCTGTTTTTGTTTAGATTTACTGGCGTACAACATGTCCATATGTAAGCGCCTCCTCGTGCACAGTTCCATGTATTTTACTATTAAAGCACGCAGCTATAGGCTGTTTCCATGGTAACGAACAGCTCTGTCCTGGCCTGGAAGGGCAGCGAGTTTACACAGTGAACCCTGAGCGCTGTTATTCTAAAGCACTTGTTGGGTCCACTCTGCTCCGCATTGTCCTCGCCTGTATCGCTAGTGCAGACCTTGCAGTATAAGCCGCCCTATATTGTTTGGCTGTAAAGTGAAAATGCTGTGGAAGCCTCTGGAGCTGTTTGCCCTTTAAACTTTTACAGGTTTAATGTTTAAATTGGAGGTGAAGCCAGGTGCTGCCTAAATGATGGCCACCAGCTGAACAGTTATTCACTAAAATGTCTTATTTTGCTTTGAGAAATGTCTTCTTCAAATCGTCTGGATAGAAACAGAACAGCATGTATGTACACGGCTCATTCTATGTAGGAGTAAAGAGTGAAGGCTACAGGATGTCCAAACCGTTCTGCAGGAGCAGTGGTGCCGTCTAAAGTCGTTCTTACGTGAGGAGGTGCTGCTAACTCACCTGATTATGCGGCCATGACGCTGGGAGGCAGTGGGAGGCAGTGGGGAGTGTGCAGGAGCAGGGTGGTGGAACAAAGCGGCCTGGCTTATCAGAGAGATAACGGCAGGGGGGTGGGCTGGGCGTCTGTATCAGTGGAGGGGGGTGACATGGGTTAGGCTGCACGAGGCCCGTCCTCCTCCGTCATTATTTTACTGATGGCTTTGGTTATGACACGTTTGCCGTGTTAAATTTTCTGTAAGCTTACATAATTTCACTAAATTAAGCTTTTGTTCCAGAATTTAATCATTTTTTTATCGAAGATATAGATTGATTAGAGCGGTCACCTGGCTTCAACAGGTCTGCACTGGCCTGGACAATCCACATGTTGCAGTTATGGTTTGTGTTCTGGGAGTACTTCTGATAAAACAGGCTGTCAGATAACCTTTTTTCTTTTTTTTTTATTTAAATGTTGAACCGTGACTTTTCTCCCTTGGCTTTCAAACACTCCAGCATCGACTTTGCCCCAACTTGCCACATCTGGAGCGGTGCTCTCATTCACAAAAACCCACAGAAATATGATGTACCCCGAAGAATAGCCTTCAGATTTGTAGGCTTATCCAGGATCAAAGCAGCTGACTTTGATGGTCCAAAAACAGAACGCTTACTTCCTGTCAGAGGTCAGAGGTCAGTCTGTGGCCAGCGGCAGGAATGACGACTTCAGTCTCACAGTCGATGAAACAACATGAAGAAGTTTGTCAACCGGTGAAGGAGTTTCCAGATGCAACAGCACCAGACAGACCCAGTTTAAACATATTAAGCCCCAGTTGAGACATGAGGAAGAATCCAAGTTTGGCAGAAATTTGATTGTGGAGCTGCAGAGACTTTGTCTGGTCATGTGTTCATATGTAGCTTTACTGGGCTGAATTCTGACTGTTTTATTCATTAGGAGTTTGCCTTGTATTAATGGGAAGACTGGTGAATCCATCTGAACGGGGCGCCACATCAGGACCAGTACAGAACCGTTACTGCTACTTGTTCTGGTCCTTCTGTTACTCTGTTTGGGTACACGATCAAAAAGATAATGATTTATCCTTAAATGACAGAGTTTTTGCTGTAAAATGGGGAATTTTGCAGTGTCATGACTTTTTGTTGTAAAAAAAAAAGGCAAATGTTTGTTTCTAAAAGTCGCTTCTCAAAAGTCACAAATTTTCATCTTGAAATTTAAACTTTTCTTGCAACGTTACTTTTTTTCATAAAATCACAAAGTTCACAAAATTGCAACTTTATCTTAAAAGATTAAACGTTAAAACGTGCGGTAAAACTGATAAAACATCAACTTTAGAAAGGTTTTGTTTTCTTGGAATCTTTTCTACTAAAATCCCAAATCTGATTTCGGATTATTGCAAATATTTTGTCCTGAAATTACAAACCTTTGTTACAAAATAACAAATTTTATAAAATTGTAACTTTTGTGAATATGGATCATTGTTGTAAAAAGCCATTACATTTATGCAAACGTCCAAAATCAGACTTTTAAAGGCCAAATTGCTCCTGTTCCTGCTGCAGCAGCAGCTCAGCGTCTGCTGGCTGATCTCCTCCACTCACTTAAGGAAAAGGAAGGAAGGCGCGTTTATATTCATACGTGTTCAGCGGTGTTCTTCCTTCTGCTCTCAGGAATGAGCTGCAGACATGACGGAGAGCTTGAAGACCCGATTTGAATTCTCCAGCCCAGTCATCCAAGCCCAGGTAAGCTGCCGGACCTTCTTCAGTATTCAGGTGGCTCACTGGTGTTTCTCATGTTCTGTACAAGTACTCCCATACGGTCCGCCTTCAGTGCATCAAAGATGTACGGCTTTGATATAAGTCATAAAAACCTGAACGTTTCCATTGAACAAAGCTGCTGAATAGCTATGGCTGGCAGTTAAGGTTTTTTTTTTCCCCAAAACTCATAAAACATGGCAGCTTCCATGGAAACACTGCATTAGATCGTGATTTCATTATTTCATTCAAGCAACAAAGCTTTACCTGCTAAAAGAATTCAAGAAAGATTGTTGTGCACTGATAGACAGCTGTGAAGCCTCTGCACGCCAAACGTGTTTGTTGAAGGAGCTTTATTTCCATAGAAACCGCCTCGGTGTTTATTTTCGGCTCAGGCATCATCCTGGACAGACCCCTCATGTCGGTTGGTTTTGCAGCCCGCAGCAGGTATGCAGAAGGTCTGTGGTGGGCCGGCCTTAATATTTACATCAAAATTTGATTCAGCTTTCGTAGCTGTACGCTACGCTTTACCAAAATGCAGTGTGTTATACGAAGAATTTGCAGTCGTACGTACGTAGCTGCAGTCGTATACCTGCAGACGTACGTACGTAGCTGCTGTCGTACGTACGTAGCTGCAGTCATACGTACGTAGCTGCAGTCCTACGTACGTAGCTGCAGAGGTACGTACGTACGTAGCTGCAGTCGTATACCTGCAGAGGTACGTACGTAGCTGCAGAGGTACGTACATAGCTGCTGTCGTACGTACGTAGCTGCAGTCATACGTACGTAGCTGCAGTCATACGTACGTAGCTGCAGTCGTACCTGGATGGGGTGCCACCGGCAACAAAATCTTCAACACACAAATATCCCACAATGCAGCTCTTTAAGAATCCTCATCTACTCATGAGAGCTTCTTTTTGTTCAGGCGGTGAGGAACCTTGTTGCTGCTGTGCTGAAGGAAAAAGGGTCAAATGGACAAATCGCTCAATCCTCCACGCAGGTGAGTTCATTAAACCGATGAGTTTTGTGCTGAAGAAGATGTTTTATGTTGGCTTCAGGACCGGCCTGGGCCGGATCTCTGCGGTCCTGCTTCCGTTATTGATGGTGTCGTTGGTCAGGGACCGGCGCTGGAGGCTCTGTGGCAGCAGTGCTGCACTGATTGTGCTCTGGTGCGTTCAGCCTGCTGTGATGCTGTGGTGCTGTTGGTGGATCAGGGCCACGCAGACCTGCAGTACATCCTCAACAGCGTCCTCAACCTCCTGCCCTCCGCCAGGTACGCCTCACTCTTTTCTGCGCCTGCAGAACATGCATCCCTTTGTGGGGAGATGAAACTGGTGCGCTTTTGCTGCATGAGTGCTGCCGTCACAGAACTGGGAATGAAAGAGCTCAAAGCTCGCTTCGGTGACGAGCAAATGGTGGCCATTTCCTCTAAAGAAAGAAAAAAGATCGAGAATACAGCCTCTGACCAAACCATGTGAAGGCCTGTCACAGATGCCTCCGAGCCCGGAGATGTTGATGCCGACTTTGGAAGTGTTTTAATCGTAAAGTTTTAAGTGGCATTAGTTTTAAAAATAATAAAAAATAGTAAATGTAGCTATAAAGACAGACTAAACCCGCTTTGTTCTTTTTGTGTTTGTTTATTGCTCGCAGCTTCAAACTTCAGATCAATCACCCATTTACAGAACAAAAATGTAACGTTATTTATCACAATAAAACAACCATTCAGCATCCTCACAGCAAGCTGCTGCGTCTCCAGAGATTCTGTTAAAGTCCCAGTTCTCATGACGGGAGGTTTGTGTGAATCACACACACACACACACACACACACACACACACACACACACACACACACACACATTGATGGATTTACAGTTACAGTTTACCTCTGATGGACGGATCAGTCTTTTTGTTCATATACACTTTGATCTGTTGTTTTATTGATTTATTGTAAAGTGATTCATCATCACTAATAATAATTATTATCATTATAATAGTAATAATAATAATGATAATTATTATTATTATTATCATCATCAGTTCCTCCACTGACTACTAGGTGGTGGCTCCAGATGTTAAAAAGTCCAACTTTGCAGAAATAGAAATAGTTTTTTTTCCAGCTGTGGTTCCATATCACATCTGTGACAACTGTACAAGGAGTGAATTTTTTATTTTTGTGCCACACCAGATAAAATGTATATTAAGCATGAAGCCTACCTGATGTGCTTCAGTGACAGCTAGCTGTTGGCTTTGACAGCTTTGTTCGTCCTCTTTCCAACATGGCGCTGTGCTTCAAAGGCTCTCTGCACAAACGTAGTCACAGGACCCGATAGTTTGTCCAGTATTAACAGTCAGTGGTGGGGCTGGATGCTGGATGAAGATGACGTATGCTCCGCGTACGTGTGAATCCACCGTAGGAGATAGAAGCAGAGGAAATCCTAACTGTTTCTACGGAACTACTTTTTTGGGTGGATTACGGTTACGTTTCCTGTCTGTGATTTATTTTTTTAACATATATAAACTTGTGTTGTGATCAGAAATGTCCAGGGGCTCATAAAAGTCATCGGGCGACTGCTCCAGATGCAAGCCGACCAGAAACATCAGGAAGCAGCCTTCACCTGTCCATACTCCATCAGGTGAGTCCATCTCCTTCACTATCCGTCCCCGTGGGAGGACACTTTGAGAATATCTGGGACATTTCAAGAAACCTTCCATGGAGGTTAAGCTGAGAAACGTTCCAACTGAGTCTGGTTCTGTTGAGTAAAACACCAGTACGATGCCAGTGACAGATGTACAGCTGCCTAACCAGATGAAATTGTTGAAATAAATGAAGTTTGCATCACTTTTGACCATGACATTATTCATGTCATCATGAAAAATATTGATGTGAATAAAAAGTCAGGAGCAAAGACAGGTTTTTGTTAAACGTAGAGTGATGGATGCCATCAACTCCTGTTATTTTAAAGGTTTCAGCATCTTTTTTCCTCAGAAGATCTTTCAGATAATAATCTATGACCTTGTGTTTGTCTTTTTTTCCTTACATGGGTTTTACCTGAAGGGTGTTTGTCATCCTTTGGTCAAAATATTAAGGAGATACAGCCAGCAGCCCTCTCTCTTAGTATCTATATAGCTCTGTTCTTAGCAGATAGGTTTAGGGAGTGGAGTCGGACTCCACCTCTGCTGGGAAGGTGGAGATAAAGGTGGAGATGCAGAGGGAGAGACTGGGCTCTTCCTTTGACTCTGATCTGGGTCAGCAGTTGGACGAGCTTATGTCGGGTTCACCCTGCAGGGGTTTTTCACCCATAAAGGATTCGTTGGGTGGTGCAGTGATTAGAGCAGGAGGTCCATGCACGGAGGCTGCAGTCCTCCTGCAGCCGTCGCAGGTTCGAGTCCCGGCCTGCAACCCTTTGTTGCGTGTCCTCTCCATTCTCTCTACTCTAAATAAAAGCCACTAACTGGAGGGCACAGCCAGAGAACACAAACAGCAACAGTTCTGCTGTACGCATCCATCACAGGCCCACTTTCCTCTTCAGCTTTGACCTTCTCTGCTTCATGCGTTTCATTGTCTTTGTACTTGACGTTTCAGGCACAGAAAGACATTAGATGGGCTTTTCAGGGCGGGGGTCAGTTAGTTTGTTGGATATCGCCCCTCCACAGCCTTAGTTGGCACTTCTGCTAGGATCCTGGGGCCTCCTTAATCATAAAAAGAGTTGCTGTCTTTTTTTTAAATCCGTTTTTCTTTTCTTTCTTTTTTTTACATTTCCCTTACTCCCCATTTTTCTATTTTTCTCTTTAAACCCTCTTTTTTTCTTTAAGTACTTTCCCCTCTAAGCCTCTCTTTCTGTAACTCGCTGTTCCAACTTTCTTTCCCATTGTCCCTCCTTCTCCTTCCGTCTTCTTCGCTGCCTCTTCTGTCTGTCTGTCTGGCAGCCTAAACCTCCCTGGTGGGAGGATGAATGCGTTGGGGGCAGCGGGGTGGCGCCATTGGCGTGGTAGTCTGGCCTGTCATTGGCTGTCAGGCCTGGCACTGCTGAGTAACTGTAAATGCTGCAGGATTAATGGAGGATGCACACTGGTGCCCATTGTTGACCGTCTGCTCGTATCGGCCCCGTGCAATCTGCCACCGACACTCAGAGCACTTCAGCCCCCAGCAGGATCAGATGAGGTTCAGGGCTGCGTCCGCTACACCACCTCGTTTCTCTTGGGATGCTGGTCTGGCTATAGTGGTGCAGTCTGTGCTGACTATCTCCTGCAGGCTTTCCCACATAATCTTTCTGGCCTGCGTGCTCAGGTGCAGTCATATGCTAATCTGCACAGTTAGACTGAACTCATTATTCTTTCTGCAAGTACACAGAAACTCTTTCATGGAAACTTTGATGTGGGTACTTGTATTTTCATTGGTTTTTAATCAATATAGAAAGCTATTGCAGACAAAAAGCAAATTCAGTTTGACACATAGAGACTGCAGCAAAAGAAAATCAATATTGAGACATTTATCTGTTAGGTTTTGCAGGTTTATGTAGCTCGTTTGTAGCTGTCAGCAGCAGGTGCTGCTTGGGTTCGAATTCCTGAAACAGTTTTTAATGTGTTGTTTTTTCTTTTCTTTTTGTAATCTGGGCTGAAAGAAGCTCTAATATGAAAAGAACAACAAAACCTACATTTAGTTGACAGACGTAGGGTCTGAAATCGAGCCGTCGGGTCAAACTGCCTCCCATTGGTTACGGCTACAACCAGTCAGAACGACGAGCAGAGCGACACACACTGGTCGACAGGAGAGTGGAGGAGAGATGCACCAATATCATCAAAATGGAATCCAACGATTGTTGAAGTTTGTGCTCGAAGACTCAACCAACATCTTCAAAAAACATCACGTTTGTTCTGTCTAATGTTAGCAGCTAATGCTGCAGGTACATAATCATGTTCAGATCTGGTGAGGAGTTCCTCGGAAACGTACATTTACTTTGGGTGACGGTATAAAGTTAGGCTACAGCAGCTAGCGTTAGCCTAGACTACAGGCTTTTACATGATGCAAGCCTCCACTGAGGATAACAAAACATTTAATTCAACGATAGACAACATTTCAACAAGCACGACTTTCAGAAATTATCCAGCTATAAAATGACTCGATCAGCTGTGCTGCATTTGTGAGAAAACCCCTGCAAGCAGATGCAGGGCTAGCGGCTACGTTTAGCTTGTGCTAAATGGCAAAACATGAACAAGCTAGTTCTTGTTTAACTGAGATAGAAACACAAAACTCATTATTTTAAAGAACTTCCATGGACAGCAGGTCCTGATCCTCCATCAGAAGTCTGCTGGCTCATCCTGCTGGGTTCTGTCCCAGCTTCTCAGAGCAGTCTGAACCTTGAAGTGGTTCACACACACAAGAAAGTAGCTGGAGCGTGGCCATGAACATGAGATGGAGCCATGCAGGTCTTCAGTTCTCATTGGCTGGAGAAGGTGAAGGACTTGTGTTGTGTGACTTGTCTTAGTTTGTAGCCATGGCGATGGTGCTCTTAAAACCAGCAAACCAAAAATGGTGGATCTTCTATTATTCTAGTTGGTTCGGGGCTCTGGGAGGGGTTGACAGGTGAGGGGTGGTGCCAGGGCGGGTCTTCCCTGCAGTGATGTCACAACAGGGGAGGACTCTAAATGGCTCGTGATTCCTGACACCAGAATGGTTCCACTGGTTCACAGAAAACGGATGGATGGTTTGATTTCACGCTTGGAGTGTTTATGGGAGCAGGAGAGACGCAAATGGAAATACAAAAGGATTTTTGCGTAATAGGTCCCTTTTAAATAGCTTCCTTTACCATTACAACAGGTTTACCAGACGTCTCTTACCATTTGTCCAAAGAGACTGTTACGGAGGTCTTTAACTGTTGGTGTCAGACTGGGTTCAAACGACCGCCAGACTACAACGTCTCAGTTCTGTCGTCATCGCATTAATCCCTCTCAGAGACTCTCTACAAGCATAGACCCTGCTCCAGGTGTGAGACAACAGGTACGATCCAGCGCTTGTGGCGGTCCTCCTCAGTGTGGATGACTCTCACCTTGTTCGTCCATGATGTGATTTTCCCTATAAAAAAAAAAAAAAAAAAAGGAAAGTGAAAACTGAGCTTGTAATGGCAGAACTGTTGAGTTTCCACCAGGTCGTTTAGTTTGGATGCAGGCAGCAGCTCTGGGCTGCACTTTCCTGCAGCGGCTGATGTTTGCAGGCCTCCACAGCTGGAAGTTGGGAGGTGCCGCGTCCACCTCAGCAGCTGACGCCTACTCCAGTCTAAGTAGCAGCAGGGTTTGTGGCGTGTCAAGGGCCTCTACCTGTCTACCAGTGTGGCTGCAAACTTGGCTGTTCAACTGCCGCTGTCTCTTTTATGGACGTGTTCTCTGACAGCAGGTGGACTCTCAAAGTCCCTGTGATGAACTGACTCATTTCATCTGCTGTAAAGTTTAGCCCAGCATTTATGTTGCTCCTTCACACCTGTGTTACCACCTTACCAGGCCCACAGAGGATGAGCACCAGTCGCTTTTACAGACATTGCAGCAAACGATTGTCCTACCCGACGTGAAAACGAGGAAGAAGACGGCAGCGGGAAAACAGGAAACGAAGAACAAATCTACCAGTGGTGCTTCCTGTAGTTGCACTTGAAGAGTGGCCCTCGTATGGCACAGAAGCATAAATCAGCCTTTAGTTTCATGTTTGACCATTTGATGGAGATCTTCTTTAGCTTATTGGTGAGAAATACGTAGTTTCTGGGACACGTTTGTATTGACTCTCATGTGGGTTGAGCCAAAGTGCTTCACAAGAAGTCGATGATCATTAAGACCATACGTCCACATACACTTAAGCACAACGACAACAACGGCAAACAGATAAGTAATTAAAAAAATAAAATAAAAATAAAGCAGACATCAGTCTGAGTTAGAAGCAAGTGAGAAAAAAATAGCTCTTAAGATTGCATCTAAAAGAAGTGATTGTAGGGGAGGATTGACGTGTGGACGGAGGGTTTTCCAGAGCTGAAGAGCAGCTACTGAGAGCGCACGGTTACCGTGGGTTTTGAGGCGTGAACGTGGAAAGGTAAGCAGTGATTGGCTTTGTGACCTCAGTGATCGAGGAGCAGGAAGTGGAAGCAGAAGTTAAGAGATTTATGGTGGTGCTAAACCATTGAGAACTTTAAAAACAAAAAGTAGAATTTTAAAATCCATTCTGAACTTAAGCGGAGCCAGTGGAGCAGAGCTAAGCCTGGCGTAATGTCTTCCCTCTTATTTGTGTTGGTACGAGCCCAGCAGCAGCATTCTGAACCAGCTGGAGCTTGTGTAGATCAGACTGTGACATGCTAACGTGCAGGGAAATGCAATAATCATGAATGCGAGGATGACTGTGTCGAGGTCTGAGGTGGACAGAATGGGTTTCAGCCATAGTTCATAACTGTTAAATCTGTCTTTAACCACACTATTAACTGTCCTGTTGAAATTCAGAGAGCTGTCGAGCAAAATGCCCAGATTTTTACTTCACTTTGACAACTGAGGATTTAGCATGTTACCACGGCTAGCGACTGAGGAGGAGGAGTCAAAGAGAATAATTTCAGTTTTGCTTTCATTGAGTTGCAAAAAGCTGCATGCCATCCAACATTTAACATCCTCCAGACAGTTTAACAGTTTATTGTCAGAGCTGCGTATCATCGCCGTAGCAGCGGTACTGAATGTGATGCTTCCTGACGATAGAGTCCAGGCTCTGCATGTAAAGAGCCAAGAACGGATCCTTGAGGGACACCATACTCGCTTACAGCAGAGGAGGAAGACTGGCTGCCTACTTTGACACAAACGGTTCTATCCTCCCATAGGACCTTGACCAGTTTAGTACTGGGCCTTGCAGTCCAACTGTCTTTGAGACGTGCCAACAGAATATTGTGGTCTATAGTATCAAAGGCAGCACTGAGGTCAAGCAGGAGAAGGATGGAACCAGAACCAGTATCAACAGCAAGAAGGATGTCATTAGGACTCTGCTATGAAGCTCTGAAACCTGACTGAAATGTATCAAAGATACTGAAGTTATTTAGGTGGGAGGAGAGCTGCTGGAAAACCACTTTTTCTGACACCTTAGAGAGGAATGGTAGTTTTGAGATGGGTCTAAAATAATTTGGGTCATTAGGGTCCAGACTGGGCTTTTTTATCAGAGGCTGGACTGTGGGTTGCTTAAAGCTAGAGGGGACAGTACCACTAGATAGGGAACAGTTTACAACAGCATGAATGACGGGGGACAGTGGAGCAAAAACTTCCTGAAAGAATCGAGAAGGCATGATGTCAGAGGAGCAGAAGGAGGCTGCAGAACAGCTGGAAGGGCTGACTGGCTGAGCAGTCTCAGGTGGGGTATGAAGACCCTCCAGGAACTCACAGAGTTGGGTTTTTTGTCATTTCTTTCAATTGTGTGGTGACTTTTCCCAAAAATTGCTGTGGCTTTTGAGAAAATAGGGAATTATGGCAAAAATGGCAAAAATTCATTTATTACAGACAAAAACATGACGCAGTCTCCATTTTAACATGTAATTAACTTGAAAATGTTAAGTTAAATGCATGTTATTCAAAGGAATTAGAAAAAAAAGAATAAAGTGCAATTTTGTACAACTGTTTTAAGACTAAGACCAAACTGAATTATCTCACAACTTTAATTTTATACAAATAACGCTGTCTCAGTAGATTATTGTTAAAAATAAAACTTATTCAGCTTTTGCTTGAATTTCTAAGAACTAGCTTGCTAACCGGTCACAGAAGGTGTGTGGAAATCCTGGAGAAGATGACCAAGAAGATGTCTCTTAGTGAAAAACACAAAGATCCCATTTACAAAAAATGTAAATGAAACACGAGCCAAGACTGTTCTGCAGTGCTGGCTGTGTTTGGGGGGAAATCCAGTCCCATAAAACTGAAACGTCAGACAGCTGTGAACTGCTTCAGAGCAAAGACGAGAGCAGGAATATGCATGCACATGTACCTGAAGGACATATATCACACACCTTAATCACTGTGAAGATGTGAATCGCGTCTGTTACGTAAGCTGTGCCCAAAAGTAGCTTTGATGCTGCTGTTACCCTCTGCATGTACTGCAGACTTTGGTTGAATTTGCGTTAATCATAAGGAACCCTAAGTGGGAAGAGAAAAAAAAACCCAAAAACAAAACATGACAGGATACAACATCTTCATTTTTTATCAACACACAATCCAGACTTCTTCAAGCACCCTGGTGAGGTCACAGTTCCAGTCCACAGGCCTCTTGAAAAGACAAACGTGGGTGCGTCAAAGTTATAAATGTATATTTTCTCTTCTGTGAAAAGCTGAGGTCTCTGGTCCTCTGTGCTGTGGTAAAACTGCATTCAGGCCTCAACACACTCAGGAAGGTGGACTCGTGGCTTTTGAGGGATTCTGTAGAAATAAGGTGCACGTGCATTTGAGTTTGGGTGCCTTATAAGGTGTACACTGCAGACACTGGCGTTGTAGACTCCACGGATGAAAAAAGTTAAACATTAATATTTTTGTTGGACCACCTTTAACTCACGGCAGGAATTCACTTTGGCACCGTAAACGTAAACTTGCAATGTCAAGAAACATTTATCTCCGTACAGAGTTGCATTAATTTTACTTTTTGATGACTGGAGGCTTGGACTGCAGTGTAAAGCTTTATCCAGCACATTCCAGAGATTCACAGTGAGGTAAATGTCTGGACGGGATGCTGATTGATGTGTGAAAATGTCCTCTGCTCCCTGAACCACCATTGGACAGTTTGAGCCCGTCAGCCCCGACTTTGTCATCTACTTATATGTCCAGCAGGATTATTGATCTTATTACGAGCTGAAACATCTTTTTTAAATAAAGTAATGTCAAACATAGTTGATGTGTTTCAGAATTAGGATAGATGAACCCAGAATTTGGAAACCTGATCTGGTCAGATATTTAAAGGCAACATTTGACACCATGGTTACCGTTAAAGGGCCACATCATCACCGTGGTTACCGTTAAAGGGCCACATCATCACCATGGTTACCGTTAAAGGGCCACATCATCACCATAAGGGAATTTTTGTTATAAAATCTCAATCACGCTTTTGTAATATAATCACATTTTTCTCATCACAATTCTTTTTTTAAGGATTTACATTTTGTTGTAAAATAGTGAATTTCACAATCAACTATTTTTCTCATAAATAGTTGAATTTTTGACATAAAATATCAAATGTTATAAAGATCACAATCTATAACAGATATTTGTACCAAAATTATGATTTTTTTTTTTCTTGTAATATCGAACTGCTTTTAAAAGTAAATAAGTATTTTTGAAGTGAATTTGTCTCAAATTTCACAAAAATTGCAGTTTCATCATAGAACTCACTTTTGTACTAAAATCTTTTTTCTTGTAAAATCACAAATTTAAAAAAGTATACTTTTTTTTTATTCAAATTTTGTTGTAACTTTATGAAAGATCGACTTTTTTTTTTTTTCTTTCAACAACCAACACTTTTTAAACTTAAAATTACAATTTTGCTAAAAGTTTTTCAACCCCACAAAATTGTGACGTTAAAAAAATCATAAAATTGCAAGTTTTGTGTTATTTCAACTTTTTATTCTAAAATCAAATTCCAATTCTAATCATAAAATCTCAGATATATAAAATTCTGCTATTTTTATCATAAAACTGAGGCTTCTGTAAAAATATTAAATGTTTCTCACATAATCGCAAACTTCTGAATCTAAAATGGTGAATTTTATAATATTGTATATTTATTCAATTTAAAAAGTTAATTTTGGTGAAAATCTCAATCATATTTGTTATAAGAAAAATGTTTGTGTTAAAACTATTAATTTTGAGACTTATTTTTCCAACAGCTAAGATTTCTTTAATCACGGAATTGCAAATGTTATTAAATTGTGACTTTTTGACTTGGTTACAATTTTCTTTTGTTGTAAAATATCAACTTTTTGCAACAATTTGACAAAAAACTACAACAGTCGTAAAACTGAAAATTTTCTATAATTTTTACTTTAGTCCTGAAATCCTGAATTTACAAAGTTATTCCTGTTTTTGATATCGGAAATGTCCTCAGAAATGTTCTAGTTTGAAGTTTGTGAAGGTCTTTGGTCTTCATTTCCGCCACTTTCAGGAGTCCTCTGGCCCAGATGGAGGAGGAGCGCAGGGAGCATGTGATGAAGATGAAGAAGATGGAGGCAGAAATGGAGCAGGTGTTTGAGATGAAGGTGAAGGAGAAGAAGCAGAAACTGAAGGATTCAGAGGCTGAGGTTGGTTCACTTCTGACAGCCACCAGTAACCCTCCCAACGCTCATTTCAGTCAACTTTGATCTACTTCTGAACGCTTCATCATCGTCATCTATCCTTCATTCTGTGTTTCGTCTGCGTGCTTTCACTTATTTTTAAATGAAATTTATGCTCTTTCATTATTAAAGAAAACCTCTCATTTTAATCGTTTACATTTGCAGAAAAAGGCTTTAAACGATAATAAAATGCTGCAAAATAATGCTCATTAATTGTAATCGAGGTAATTTGTTCAATTTAAGGAAACAAAAGTTTGTGGTAAAATTTTTATAAGATTTTTAGCATAAAATAGAAAAACTACGATTTAAGGTTGTAAAATTGAATATTATTATCTCATGAACTGCAAAGTTTGTCTAACTTTGGATCAACTTTTTTCCATAAAATTGCAAATTTTGCAAGATTGTGACTTTTTATTAAAAACAAAAACTATCTTGTAAAAAAGGGAAAAAATGATCAACTTACTTTTTAATTTTTAATTTTCCATTTTATTTATTTATTTATGTTTGTAAAATTGCAGATTTGACAGTATCTGAACTTTGTCCTAAAAAGTAGATTTCTTTCAACTTTATGAATATAATTTTATGACTAAAAGTCCCAACTTTTTCCTGTAAAACACGACTTTTGTAGAATTGGTTGTTTTGATTGTAAAAATCAAACTTTTTAATGTAAAACTGGGATTAAATATTGTAAAATTGAGAATTGTTGATATGAAGTCACAAACTTTTAGGCATCAAAAAAACACCCTGAAATTTTCCCCAAAAAAAACAAAACAAACTTTTTCATAATTTGGAATTTTTTTGTCATAAAATCACTTAAAACAAAATCTTTTTATTGTAGAATAACTACTTTAAAAAAAAAAAAAAAGCTTTTTAATTTAAAATCACAACTTTACGTCCTAAAAATGCAGATTTGATGATATGAGAACTTTGTCATAGAAATAAGATTTTTGTAAATTTTTTGAATAAAATTCCCAACTTCTTGCTGTAAAACATGACTTTTGTAAAATTGGATGTTTTGATTGTAAAAATCAAACTTTTTTTCTGGAAAACTGTGACTTTTTAACTTTAATTTTTTTTGTAAAATACACACATGCTCGGTAAAATATTGACTTTTGCAAAAACCTTGCATCTGAACGTATGCTAGGAATCAGTGAACACTTTTATTTACTGGGTGGAAGTCAGGTGTTGTTATTCTGGAAGATAATCTGACTCGCGTCCAGGGATGAGCTTGAACATGTAGAACAGGAACTTGGAGTTGAAGATGTTTTCATCCTCAGCTGGAGCGACGCCACGAACAGATGAAGAGGAACCTGGAGGCCCAGTACAAAGAGCTGGAGGAGAAGAGGAGGGTGTTTGAGGAGGAGAAGGCCAACTGGGAGGCTCAGCAGAGAATCTTGGAGCAGCAGAAGCTGGACGCCTCCAAGTCAGTAAAACTGAAACGTCTCTGACATTTAAAAAAAATAATCACTAGTGTCTTTATTTTCAGGTCTTATATCGTGGCCTGGATGCATTTGTGGCTCTAAGACACTTAACCTGAAGACAAACAATTATTATACGTTTATAGACTGAAATAAAGCAGTTTCTGACATTCTGAAAACATTCTGGGTTGTTGTTAATCAGCCTGCTCAACTCAGACGATTCATAAACAGCCGAGTATTTCAGGAATTAACTAAATAAATAAAATAAGGTTAGTGTTCTGGGTTACAGGGGGCAAGTCATTGTTTAACAAGTCTCAAGTCGTGTCCTGAGTCACGAGTTGTGAGAGGCAAGTGTTGAGTTGAGTCATGCGTAGAGTCCCGAGTCGACTCTCAGGTCGGGGCCTGAGTCTTGAGTCAAGACATGAGTCAAGACCTGAGTTGACATGAGACCTGAGTCAACTCTCAAGTCAAGA
Organism: Arrhamphus sclerolepis; assembly: GCA_037176975.1. NCBI lineage: Eukaryota > Metazoa > Chordata > Actinopteri > Beloniformes > Hemiramphidae > Arrhamphus > Arrhamphus sclerolepis. Next base: position 2,360 of record JBAMYA010056089.1, on the reverse strand, counting down.
CACGAGTTGAGTCAAAACTAGAGTCGAGTCAAGACTTGAGTTAACTCTCAAGACCTGAGTCGAGACACGAGTAGAGTCAAAACTAGAGTCGAGTCAAGACCTGAGTTAACTCTCAAGACCTGTGTCAAGTTTTGAGCTGAGACACACGATTTGAGACTCAACTCAGGTCTGAACTCGAGTCGAGATCCAAGTTGAGTTAAGACCCGATTGGAGACATGACTCGAGAGTCGAGTCACGAGACAAGACTCAAATCGAGTTGAGACAGGTGAGAAAGCTGAAAATTGTCAAAATCAGAAGAAAATAAGGTTGGTGTTGTTTTACTAGTCTCAAGTCTTTGTGGTCAAGTCCAAGTTGAGACAGGCAAGTCTCAAGTCAAGACACAAGTCAAAACAGTCTGGTCTCGAGACAGTCGAGTCAGTTGGTACAACTATAACTTAAGTGTCAAAGACAAGATCGTAGCAGAGCACCACCTACTGTTCTGACCTGCATCTTTTAAATCATTTCTTTTGTTAAAGCAACACAACGGAACTTAAAACCACCTCAAATATACATTATCCACATGTAACCATATATTAGCTAGCTAACATACGTCATCACTGTGGTGTTGCTTTAAGTACTTCGTCGTTTTTGTACCCAGAAAAAAACAAAAGCTGGTAAATTTTGGCGCACACATACGTGCACGGTCTGTGTCTGTTAAGGCCTGATGAGCGACATAAATTCATTCATCCATGCTTTTTTTTTTTTTGGCATTTTAAACACTTGGATTTAGGGTAAAATATCAAGTATTTTCAAGTCGACAGGTTCAAGTCCAAGTGAAGTCACTGGTGTTGAAGTCTTTTTGATTTTTGTCAAGTCCAAATATCATGAAATTCATGACTCGAAACTGACTCGAGTCCAAGTCCCGTGAGTCGGAAAATAGGATAAAGAATAGGTTGAAATTGTGGCTTTAACGCTTCCTCTTCTGTTCTATCTGTTCTCTTCTCACAGGACGATGGAAAAGAACAAGAAGAAAGGCAAAATCTTTTGAAGTTTGAGACCTATAAACTCCTCTCCAAGGTCACTGGGCGGTTCCCAGAACCAGAAGCAACGTTCATCACGTCATAAACCCAGAAACACTCTCGCCTCTACGCAGGGCTCCTTTTCATGTTCCCCAGATCGTGTTTTTCCTTCCTTTTTTTATTCTGACAAAGAGGACAAAAAAGCAGTTCCTCTGAGCCGACGGAGCAGAGTTAAGTTAGCTTCTCCACAAATCCTCAAATGTACGCTTTATCCTCATTTCTGCACAACAATTATGAGCAGGTGTCAGTCACTGCAGACCTCCTCGGGAACAGTTCTGCTGAGACCAGGTCCAGAGGAGGACCAGCTGAGACCTGCTCAGACCAGCAGCACCAAGAGTTAATGAAAAAGTCTGATTAAATCATGTGGCCACAGTAGATTCATTCAGGTTTTTCATTTAAACGCAAGTTCCTGCAGATCTTTTTGGAGTCGGAGGGAAACAAACTAGCTGTCCCGTTAGTTTCAGTTAGACCTTTCTTATATACATATATATATATATATATATATATATATATATATATATATATATTTGAGGAAATGATGTTGCGGATATCTGATTTCCTGTCATCCAATACCCTTTTTGAATGAAGAGCATCTCCTGTTAGCATTCTTTTAGTTGTTTTAATGTTTAATCATGTTTTAGTTTTGCTAACTTGAATCTTCCAGTCTGCTAACTGGTCCTCTGATGCCCAACAGAGAAGGTTTAAATTAGCGTCAACAGTTCAGACAGGATTTACGGTGCGGCGGCAGGTATTTTATCGTCCAGGTTACTGATCAGTAACTTCCAGACTAAAGACGGAGTGTTGACCTGCAGGAACAATACTGTCATAGACGTCTGTGGCCTCGTGGTTGAACAAAACATAACAAAACTAAATGCAAGGATCTTTTTAGACATATATATATAAATATATATTGTGGTGTGGTGATGGCTGTTGTCAGACTTGAACCCAGATTCCCTGATTTTTTTTTTTTTTTTGGAAACATCTTCTCTTTGGGACGAGCGAACAAACGGAAACTCATCAGAAGTCTGAAATATTCCTTCAGTGTTTGTTCTTTAACAGTTTTCAGCCAAAGGTTTCGTCATTAACGTTTACGTTGCTAATCAGCCGGTGGGGTTAAAGTTGACGTACTAGAACCTTTTAATGTAACTTTCATATGACGAGGACCCTGAAGATGCCCGTGTCCTTTTTTGTCTTTTCGAGACACTTAATGAATCTCTTCTTTTAGTGGAATAGTTGTTTCCTCTCTGATCAATGTATGGGAAAATAATAAAAGGGACAAACTTCTTAAAGAGACACCTGTGT
>JBAMYA010056080.1:0-29872 GCA_037176975.1 Arrhamphus sclerolepis | reverse complement strand
CTGATGCTGGTCTATAAAGCTCTGAATGGTTTAGGACCAAAATACATCAGTGACCTACTGACACCGTATAAACCTACTAGACCCCTCAGATCATATGGATCTGGTCTTTTATCAGGTAAAAGACTCAGACATGGATAAGCTGCATTCAGCTTCTATGCTCTGCATATCTGGAACAAACTCCCAGAAAGTCTCAGATCAGCTGAAACACTCAGCTTATTTAAATCCAGGTTAAAGGCCCACCTGTTCTTAGCTGCATTTGAATGAAGCTCCAGATTTACAGTTATTTTAAGCTTGAATTTTAGAATCATAGTTTTTAACTGCTGTTTTTATCTTTTTTCTTTTCCTTTCTCTTCTACTTTGTTTTAAAATTTTTAATTATGATTTTTATTCTGCATTCTTCATTTTTAATCTAATTAATTAATTATTATTTTTATGTTTTATGGAGTTATTTTATTTGCCTCTTGTGATTTTATGTAACTGTAAAGCACTTTGAATTACCTTGTGTGTGAATTGTACTCTACAAATAAACTTGCTTTGCCTTAACTCAGCTGCAAAGTTGACACTTTTAACAATGGGGATTTGCTCTGTTTTGGAGCCAGTCAGTAGAGGAACTGCAAGAAAATGTAGATAATGGATGAGCGTCAACCCAGAAGTGGGTCCAGGCATGTTAAAATGCCGAGCATTGCAGGTGAAATAAACATACTTCCATACAGCCTGGTACAAAAAAAGGGTTAGTTAGACTGCACATCCATGACAATAGTACTTCAGGTAACAAAACTGGATTTGAATGATCTTTGTATATCAACTGATAAAGCCTCTCTTGTGTGCTTACTTGTGGAAAGTAGATTATGAGTACAAGCAGCAGTGGTACTAACATGAGTTTTAAGTGAGAAACTGACTACACAGCACCTTTATTGTTTTGTTGTTATCCACATGCGATTCTCTTAAGCTACTGATGGTAAATGGAAAGATTTGGGTCAGTTTGTCAATAATTGCATACAAGCACATAATTGGTAGCAAACTGCTGATGCTACTGTCTTCTACTATCCAGACAGAGATGCCAACTGAGCATCTTTCATCCTGGGTTTTCATGTCACATAATGTGCAGTTGGAGAATAATATGCAGTTCTGTATGATAAATGAACCTGAGCTGGCCCAGATTCCTGCTCAACAGATGGAGCCTATGAAACTATGGGCTAAAGGGCCCCATGATGTTGGTTTGATTAAAGACATGGAACATGGAAAGATTACAGCAGAATCTAATTTTTGTCTGTGTGAGCAACAATATCCTTTGAAACCGGAAACAACTAAGGGCATTACTCCTGTGTTCAACTGTGTGCACACAGCAGGTATAACTGGTATCTTTAAAGTTAAGAAGATTTGTGTGATGTTTTGTAGAAGATTTGCAGGCTATCAGCAAGGCTGTTCACATGCTGGGGATATTGAATCCCCATAAATTTGTGTTAGGCTTTCTAAATTCTACAAGAGAACTTTCTGTTCATGTGGATGCATTTTTTTAAATGTTCATTTGCATTCATGCTAGCTTTGATTTGCTTTTAATTTTAGTGGGGAGTCATGGACATTCACTCAACTGTGCCAAGGTTATTGTGAGATACCTACAATTTAATTCTTATTATTAAATTACAGCAGATTGTTGACTTGGAAGGATGGCATTAAAATGGTCATATATATCTGACCAATTTCAGTTTATCCAACAACCTATTCTAATCCATTAATAAGAATATTGTGGCCCAATGCTGCACTGAGATCCAAGAAGACACGAACAGAGACAGATTCACTGTCTGATGCCATGAGAAGATCACTGGTGACTTTGACTAAAGCAGTTTCTGTGCTATAATGAGATTTGAACCCTGACCGAAGCATGACAAGCTCTCGGCGCTGTTGTCTCCCAGGAGTTTATGTTTGCGCCTGCTGGACTCTGCTGGAGCCTGTCCCAGCTCTCTCTGGGCGAAAGGTGAGCAAAATATAATGAAACATGCATTCAGCGTTTTCATGCTGCAAAACTACAATTTACAGAGCTCTGTTGCTCTCTAGTGGAGAAAAGAGGTAACAGCGGGATTCAACCACGTAATCAACATCTGAGCCACCATTGTTTCAACTTTGTACGACTGCTTTCTTTCACATCACAGCCAACCATACTTAACCCTTAAAGAGCCTTCTAATATTATTTTCTCACCCATGTCTTATTATTGATATCAAATATTTATTTTAAAAGATTAGAATGCTTTAAATGCCAACTTTTTGTTATGACACCATATTGTCAGATGGGAAAAAAGGATTTTCAATATACTAAACTATACTATACTATACTATACTATACTATACTATACTACACTATACCATATATAGTAGTAATATAGTGTAGTATATTGAAAATAAACAAGTAGATCTCTGAGATCTTTAGGTAGCAGTCACATGGTAGAACCTCCAGTTAGGACCAAACATGGTAAAAATGCATTTAGCTACTATGCTGTACATAGATGGAATAAACTTCCTCTTGATATCAAATGTTCTCCAACTCTAGACACATTTAAAGTTAAACTGAAAAAACTGATTCTCTGTCAATTACAGGAAGCAGCTGATTGGACCAAGGGAGAATGACATGGCAACAGTGAATTGAACTCACGAGCACCAGGAACCAGACCAGCCAACTGGGAGAGCTAAAGTCTAAACCAGGGCTCCTCCCCATCTAGTGACACACATTTCAAAATAAAAGGCTCTGTAACATTAGCATAGGCTGAAAACATCGTCTTCAGTGTTTGGTCCATGAATCCATGATTTCTTGCAAAATAAACATCTGTATGGGATTCTAAGATAAGATTCTAACGGAAGCAGGTAGAGGAGAGACGTGCAGTCCTGCAGCTCTAGGAGTGGAATCATAATGCAGCCAAAAGTATATCACTGAAAGCATATATGAATAAACAGCGTCACGTTTTAAGACATGGTGTCCTAAAGTTTTCTCTCCGGCTAAAAGCCTGCTGCACGCCCAGAGAGAGAGAGCAGAGAACTGGAAACAAACGACCACATAGAGGCAGAAACAACCTGCTGTTTGTTTAAATCAGAAAAGTAGCATAAGGATATTTAATTTAGTTTTTTTTAAATAAAAGAATGAGGGCTCCGTATAGAAAATGAAATAAATAAAGTAAATAATTTGACCTTCTAATTTTGAACTCGAGCCCGAGGGCTAAATTTGTGTTTTTATGACAAAACATTGAAATTATACAAAATTTACAATTTTACAGCTGTTTTTACTTCAAAATATTGCATAAAGTTGATATTTTCCCTGAAAAAAAAAGGAATTTTAATTTTAAAAAAAACAACACAATTTTCTGACATTTGTGACTGTCCAATAAAAACTCTTGATCTTAAAATGTTTCTATTTTAACACAAAATTAGCCAAAAAGTGAAATTTGAGATTACAGGACAAAAATTCACTTTCTTTTTCATTTATTTTTTTGTCTTCTTCTATTGAGTCCAGGAAATAGCGGGAAATCTGACAGCATAGCTGCTTGAGAATGTAAAGAATAACTGGCCCTTTAATGGTAACCATGGTGATGACCCAGAATGACCCTGATCTGACAAAATGGTCACGGAAGCACTCAAATTAGCCACACGAGTCACAAGAAGCACAGTCAGCGAAGGTATTTTAGGGATTGTGACAACAAATCCTATGAGCCCAATTGAAATGAACATAAAATATTGCGAATTTTACTAAATTATAGTCCTACAGTTATAATAACATATGTGATCATCTTTTAGTGGTAAAATAATAATAATGAGAATAATATATATTCATACCATCATTTCTTTTTTTTGGGAAACCTGTTAAATGAAAATAAAGAAAAACTGCATTTCTCACACAGAACATGTAGAACGTGTATGTTTCTGAGCCAGAAAAGATGGAGATAACACCACTCCTCCCTCTCCTGACAGGCAGTAATTGCATTTTTTTTTTTTTAAATTGACGTACACACAGGCGGGGGAGCGTTCCCTAATGCCTGTTAATAGCTGCCAGCTTCCTCTTTCTTCACACACCCAGTTAATCACAACTGCAGCTTCGTGATTAGCTGGGAGCACGAGGAGCTCCAAGGAAATATCAACCTGCTGAATTCAAAATTCAGCCCTCTGCACACGAGACGCCAAATACGAAAAGAAAAATAAAAAAAGTTGGGGCAATAGTGAAAACGCAAAAACTATTTTGACTCTGCAGATAGCATGAAGCAGAGATATTTCACATCAACTTCATTTTATTTGGCAACAGCCAACTGTTTGGGTTTTTTTTGTTTGTTTGTTTTCCATTTCAGGTTTTCAGCACATTCCAAAAACAGGCTCCAGCTACAGAAAACAAAGATTCTATTAAATGCCGTGACAAACAGAACCTATGCCAGGAAATCATTTAAATGCTTAAAGACAATGTTCATCAAATAAAGGCTGAAATGGATTTGAATATTTTCGTTCTACACCAGAAATTCTGATTAATACTTTCAGAGACTTTGGAAGAATTTCAGTCATTCAGAGCAAGAATGGAAACAAAAGTTACTTCAGATGACATCAAGAATAGATGATTTAATCCAGTTATGTTGGGAATCGTGAACACAGAAATATACAGTATCGTCATTATTATCATTTTTAATCCCTGAGGGTAAATTATAATGGTAAATACAGGTAAATTATACTGTATGCTGCAGTAAATGTCAGCATGGAGTTATGTTCACAAATGCTGCTAAATATCGTGATCACACCGTACGATTTTTAAAGATTAAATGACGTTAGATAATAATCAAGAAAAAGAAGTGTCTTTCTTCTTTATTTGAGTTTCATATTTTTTTCTGTTTCTCTGTTGTTGCTAGGATACTCTGCTGGTAGTTATGTTACTTCATGGAGCGTTCCTATTGGTTGGTTAGCTGACAGGCCGTCACAATCTCAGATGATTCCTCCAAATTTCTGACACTGCTGATATCTGTCTCAGCCGTCTTTGGCCGGTCCTCTTTGCTCCCGTCTCATTGGTAGATCTATGACCACCGTTTTTGAGCTACGATGGAAGATTATTACTACGACTGACCAAGTTTCAACAGAAATTGAACCTGGAATTAAAAGTGATTTAACCTTTCATGGCCACGAGGGGACCTGCTGAGCTAAAAATTATGAAAGTTCCTTTGTGCTGCTTTAAAGGCAACATCACAAAAGTAGTAAAAGCTTAAGCGTCCCAATTTTTCTGTAATGTGGTGTTGGCCTGAAATGAAAAAGTAGATATGTATTAAAGCAGCACATGAGAACATTTGCAATTTTAGCACTTGAGGTCCCGTGTAGACATTGGAGGCTTTGTCGCTTTTACAGCTTTTTTTTTCATCGTTACTTTCTTAAGGATCTATGAGCCTTATCATCGCTGATGTGTGATACAGCACCATAATCAATACGGTGCTGTCCGAACGAAACAGGAACTCACTTTGTCCGTTTTTCCCGAACAGCGGACATGAAATATTGGTGCAGCTGGAGGAAGATATAAAAGGTGATGTGAAAAACAAATCTTGGGTTCATATTGTCTGAAAAAAAGGAAAAGGGAAAATATGCCTCTGAACTGAGAGGAATGCATGGGATAGAAATGTTATTTAAGCATTACAAGGCTGATGTGAGCGGAAGCTGAACCTACACGCAGGAGTAAGTCAGTGAGTTCAGGATCAGGACATTCACTCATTACTGTTACTTCTGTTCTGGCATCATAGGACCGGTGAACGGGACTGGACTGGTCAACGGGTCGCCTACTTCCAGAGTGTTTCTTCACCGCCTGAAGCAGGAGCATACACGGGCCATTAGTTTGACAAATTTGTTGGTTACAGACAAACAAGCAGAGGGAGCTGGTTACGAGCTAACCTTCACTCCAAGGCAGAGGCAATTATTAGCCACACACTGTGAGGCCTCCCTTTTAAACGCTGCAGGAAAGGTCAGAAAAGTCTGCAGAAATGGAGGAGGCTCAGACAAAAAACAAGCTTGGGTTATATTTATATGTTAAGACTGCTGGCAAGAATGAGAAGAGGTACCTGAGGAGAGCTGCTCTCACATCCACCTTCTCATTAAAGAAGTATGGTGGAAACTAAATGCACTGACATACAAATGATGAAGTTGGGAAGACAGACAGTCTGGGCTTTGTGGGAACAGCCTGTCTGGTTTCAAACGGCCACAGTGAGCGGCCACTTCTGCTGAAGTATTCTGTATTAATCCAAACTCCTGATGCAGAGGTGTCAAACTCTTATTTCATGCTGGGCCACATCATCACCATGGTTACCATTTAAAGGGCCGGTTATTCTTGACTTTCTGATACTGCTATGTTGTCAGATTTGCTGCTAGTTCCTGGATTCTGTCATGAAATGAAAAAAACAAAAAATTGAAAAAAGAAAATGAATTTCACAAAATCTGCAACTTTTAGGATAAAATTGAGGCTTTTGAAAAATCTAAATTATTCTTGTACAGTTTCAAAAATTGAAAAGGCTTGTTTCAATTAAAAAAAGTAAAATGGCAAATTTTGCAATGTCACATATTTTTTTCATAAAAAAGTGAAATTTCTGTTGTATAATTTTACAAAACTGCGACCTTTATCAGAATTTTATAAAATCACAAATTTAAAAAAAGTGTTGACTTTTTTTGTAATTTTTTTTTTTTGGGAAAAATTGCAATTTTTGAAAGTTTTAAACAACCAAGAATTTTTATCATAAATGTAAATGTTTTTGTAGGAAAATATAAACTTTTTGCAACATTTTAATACAGTCATAAGAAGTCAGAAGAACAAGTCATAAAATTGCAAATTTTGTACAATTTTCAATTTTTAGTCTTTTTTGTTATAAAAATAATTTCCAAAAAAAATAGTTTAGACTAAAATTAGAAACTTTTTCCTGTGACATCTTTTGCAAACCTTTGGTAAATCATGAGTTTTTGACATAAACCAGCTGTTTATCACCTGTTATTAAACTTTTTAATGTCAGTACTGAGTCATTTAAATGCACTGAAATGAAGAGGCGGGCCGGATTTGGCCCGTGGGCCTCAAGTTTGACACGTGCTCTCAAACACTCATAGACTGATGACATCTTAAAGAAAACAATTACTAAAAGTTTTGCTTTTCTACTGTATGATTTATAGCTTGATTTGCTGGTCTGAGACTAATCAGAGAGCCATTTGTGGCTGCGGGTCAATCGTTATGTCTGAACAATTCAAAGACTCTGGCTGATTTGTGGCTGAGCTGCCTCTGACAGCAGACGGGCATCTAGATGCTGTCTCTGGAACTGTGGGGCAATTCCCCATTCAAGCCACGGCCAGTTAGAGAGCAGGACGTTAGGTGACATCATCAAGAGGAAGGGCCAGCAGAGCAGCACCAGAACACGTCAATGAGACATAATCTGTTGCCAGTTCAGTAACCAAAGTTTAATACAGAGACAAATTCCAAAACAGCGAGCAACAACACCTTTTCCTCCTGTCTGGCTGGATTCCTGAGCTTTTGTAAAGACTTTTGTTTATTGCAGCTTGGTTTGAAGCGCTGACCGGCTCCCGGTCAGTCCAGCAGACATTCATACAATCATGAGAAATTTAACTGCCTCCTGAACCTTTCGCGAAGTAACGTTACTCCTCATATTTTTTTTTTATTGTTCTAAAGCCATTAAAAGCTGGAGGTATGATGGGAAAGCTGATGGAATACCTTCTCTAAGACACAGAGGAATTGAAGCAGCCATCTGATGCCCACTGTAAGGACTAAATCAATCTAGAGCACAAATTGTAATTGAATTAATTAGTGTTACATTTCGTCACTTAAGAAGCCATCAGGGTGAGAGACTGAAGACGAGAGACAGCCAGACCCCTGGTACCCCGCTGCTTTTTGAAGTCCAAACCAATCAGGACAAAGAAGCATTTCCCACACAATCATTGATTAGTGGAGCGTTACCGCAATAAAACTGAGCCCAGCACAAATGGATTTTCTATTTTTGAAGCTGTTCACATCCCCCTCGTAGACTGGCATACCTCCACAATCCCACCAGACCTTCTACACCAGAGAAGTCCTGACTATATCCACTTAAAGACTTAAACTCTTCATCATCAATTTTTGATTTACATCACTTTTAAAAGGACACAAGAATGAACTTCCTAAAACTCTCCTGGTGCAACCACAGACTCACTGAAAAACAACCTCCTAAAGCAACTGTTTTTCTTGTTTCTGTTTGACAATACGTATATTTAATACGAAATGATTAGTCACATGTATGAAATTACACAAATTGAATAACATTTCCAGGAAAAAGACCATAAAAGAACAAAGAATAAAGGCAAATCTACAATAAAATGATCCATTTCATCCAAACTGGGTGACATTAACCTTGCGTTTCCTCCACAGACTCTCAACAGGAATGAGACTGAGCTCGGAGAGGACCACTTAGCATATAATATGTGGTCTCACTTCTGATCTTCATAAGTTGGAAAAACTGCATGTATAGTTGGTTCCAGCCATCTGCTTTCTTCGAAGCTGCAAGGACTCTTCAAGGGGACCGATTCTACCTCTTTTTCAGCAGTTAGAATAGGTCTATGGGCTACACAAAACATAATAATGAAGTTCTTTGCATAAAATCCTTCTCACATAAAGAGATCTCACCAGCTCTATTCTTACCAGTTTCAGTCCCTTTCAGAATGAGTCGTTTATGGGCTCTGTCCCTTTTATGCAAATAAGTTCTAGCTGGCCGCGCCCCACCTAGGTCCAGTCCATGACCAGAGCACGCCAGGTGAAGTCATTTTTCCGTGCAGACACGTTAAAAAAACTGATCTGGTGTGATCAGCAACCTCAAAGGGTTAACAAATTATCGAGCTGTAGAAGACACTCAGCATCAGTGATATTGTTTGACCTCAAGTGCAAACTGTGACAAACCCTTGTGGCCTAAATGAAGTGTGGAGTAGAGCTGTAATCGGGCCTTAAAGGTTGGGCCCAAGCCAGCTCGCGCTGACCGCTCATTTTACAGCACATGCCAGAGCGCAAACCCGAGCCTGGGTAAAATGATCGTAATTGAGCCTGTTAGGTCCCAACAGGGTCAGGCAAAGGTCTTCAGCTCTGGTGTGGACTGCCATGGGAAATGTACATTTACTTTGGGTAACGTTATAAAGTGAGCCTAACGTTAGCCTAGACTATCGCTTTTATTTCAAGGCAGCTGCCATTGTGGATAACATAACCTTGAATTCAACTACAGACAACATTTCAACAAGCATTACTTTCAGAAATTAATGAGCTATAAAATGACTCGATCAGCTGCGCGCTGCATTTGCGATTTGGAGCGGAGAAAACCACTCAAAGCAGATGCAGGACTAGCGGTAACGTTAGTGTTAGCTTGTGCTAAATGGCAAAACATGAACAAGCTAGTTCATGCTTAGTTGCGATAGAAACACAGAAACTCATCATTTGAAAACGTACTTCCATTTCCCTCATCTGCTGACTTGCCACGGACAGCAGGTCCAGATCCCTCCATCAGAAGTCTGCTGGCTGATCCTGCTGTGTGCAGTCTGAGGTGGTTCACGCACACAACAAGACTGTTGCTGGAACATGGCCATCAAAAATGAAATGGAGCCACGCAGTTCTTCTGTTCTCTTTGGCTGGTTGAAAATGTTAAGACTTGTGTTGTTCTTTGCAGCCAACAACAAAACACTTCATGTGTGACTGGTCTTTGTTTGCAGCCATGTTTGCTGGTGCTCGTAAAAACACCAACTATGTACGTACTGATTGTGAATGAGATCCAGTGTCTTTATCGCTCTCTCGCTTAAATCCACTGCAATATGTTTATTCTGTACCATTCATCATCATCTGCAGCATCATCTCTGACTTTATTCTCTGATTTTATTAAAATTTAGGAAGTCTCAAGTCTTTCCTTTCAGTCTTACCTAGAGATATAATCACAGATGTGGAAAACTAGGTAGGTAAAACAGGTAGGAGCCTCCCAGTGGATAATTACTGCACGGATGATGATGTTTCTGCTTCAGTATGTTATTTAACTCTAACTGAGACAGTAAGAAGCTTCTCAGTTCTTAAACCACCATGTCAGAAGACACATCCTGTGGAAAAGTTACTAATCTGTTTCAGAAGGGTCAGATTATTGGCATCAAGCAATAGAAGCAAAGAAAACAATCTAAGGAGCTTTCTGAAACTACTAAAACTGAGTTCAGAACTGTCCAAGACATTATTAAAAACTGGAAGGATAGCAGGGAACCATCATCTTCCAGGAAGACGTGTGGTCAGAAAAGAATCTTGAACAACTGTGGTTGGCGATCGCTTACAGTAAAGGTTTGTTTATATCAAATCATTTTTTAAAAATGGGTTAGAGTTAGAACTCACAGCTATGTTTAATAGTGAACATAAGAACATTTCTACATAATCAATGTGAAGGAACTAAAGGTTTGGGACTAAACAGCTGTGCAGCATTAAGAAAACCACTTATCAGTGAGAATCATCAGGAAAAAGAGGCTTCAGTTTACTAGATTATAAAGACTGGACTCTGGAGCAATGGAAGAAGGTCATGTGGTCTGATGAGTCCAGATTTACTCTGATCCAGAGCGATGGAGCATCAGAGGATGAAGTGATGCTCCCATCATGCCTAGTGTCTACCATACAGGTCTGTGGGGGCAGTCTATGATCTGGGGTTGCTGCAGTTGGTCAGATCTAGATTCAGGTGTGGGTTCAGGTTCAATCATGGAGCAGAGTGAATATAAGGAACTGTCTTTATGAAAGCAAACATGATTAATACGACGTCAAGTACGTTTTTATTTCGTGCATTTCTGACTCAATCTACTCAGACTTTTCCAACTATAAAAATATATTCCAGATTTGAGTTTGTATTTAAACCTGACATTTGATATACTAAAAACACTAACATAGAACACTGAAGACAGAACAAAGATCAAACCTTCTGTTTGATTTTCTTTAAGAATTCCCATACCTGCAGTAACGGCACTTTTCTGTTTAAGTAAAACCTGCAGGTACGATGGAGACGAGGATGAGGACTGGAAAAGAGCAGCTGAGAAGCAGCTGTGCACGTGCACATTAAAGGAAAACACATTCCAGTGAAAGAGTTACTGATGAGTGGCCCGCAGAGGAAGACAACAGGAATGATGGGAGATGGAAAGACAGAGCGAGCAATGCAGCAAATCAGAGAAGAAATGGTGCAAGTTGTGGACAAACAGAAGGTGGGCCATGAAAAAGAAGGTAGACAATTGATGCAGCAACAGAAAAACCTGCATAAGTGGTGCAGTGACTGGTCTCAAATACCACATCTGATACAGACGATGCTTTAAAACGGCCTTAAAAAGCACAAGAAGCTAAAATAAATCTACGTTCCAATTAAATCATACGGCTTTCTCTTGGTATTCTAACTGAAAGCTGATTCAAAGTAAACAACATATATTTCAATGTCATGTTTGAAAAGTCACAATAGAAGGATAGAAAGACAAGAAAAAACAAAACAAACGACGCTGCAACTGCTGTCTTAAAGCAACAACTAAACTTGAAACCCGTCCTCTACAAAAGTTTCTAAAATAATTTTAAGGGTAGTTCAACTTATAACAAGACTGCCAAAGACTGAGTGTCTGCATCTCGTTAGGACTCCGTAAGTCTGCAGTCCTGACCCGGGCTCAGGAAGACACGCCTCCCAGCTGCCAATCAAAATGTACAACTAGATTTACTAGTTTTAGCCAGACGCTAACAATAAGATGGAGCTAACACACATCACCACTACGAGAATCACGGCAGAACCAGCAATGAAAGCGAAGAGGTAGAACTAAAGCCATCTGTTTCTCAGTGGTTCATAGTTTATTTTGTAATAGCAAGCAGAGATGAAGTAACAGACAAACTCAACGTGGTGTTGCTTTAAGACCAAAGTATCAAAGGTTGGACATTTATCATTACAGAGTTGTGTAGCTGAAGGAAAAACCTGGATCCAAACTCACCTGCAGTTTAGTTATAAATGGGCATATTTGAGAGACGCATCTTTCACTGGAGAGAACAGCTGAGACTGAAGACGTTTCACAAGAACACGTACAGACCAGTGGCGGCTGCTGGTCTGTCGAAGAGGGGAAGCTCGTTGTCAGCTTACATCATAAAATGTGTCAATTTATTTATATGTAAATTCCTACATGAATATGAATGACAGCAGTTGTTGTTTTGGTTTTTATCCCATCTCCTTTCCTTCTGTGATAGTGGCAGATAGAAAGGTTAGAGCGTGCTTTTTATCGTTTTTGTGGCGTTCTGTGCTATGGCCTCTCTCTCCCTCCTTCCCACATGCGATCAGGATAAAAGTCTGTTTCACCTCCGTGCACGTTTAGCTGCGCTCTTGGCCACCCGCTTTAGATTCCAGGACATTTTATCTGACTTGTGGGCACCAGGGAGCTGCTATCTAAATGTAGGAGAACTGGAACTTCTGGGAGACCTGGGATGTCTGAAAATCTGAAACAAGGAAATACTATAAGTGTAAGAAATGAACAATGGAAATGGTCCAGTAATTTCACCAAGCAAATACCAAGAAACGGGTTGCAGTTTGTCTTTTAACTTCACTTGGAAAATCCACGATGGGACTGAGCCCCCAGTGATTAAGAGACGGTTTATATCTCAAAATACCTGTCAATCAAAATGGGATTCAGCCTAGGCCAGTCCACAGCTCCATTCCCCCCCCAGGGGTCGGGACTAAATCATAGCATTGATCCAATGAGTTTCGAGGCAATGAAAAGAACTGTTCCATTCAGTCCGACTGAAATGAATGGATGCTCAGCTTCTACGAGCAAATGCATTGATCATAGACCGTAGAAGAAAACGATTTCTGGAAATCTACGGCGTTGATGCTTCTGAATGAACTTCTTCGAGATGAACATATTTGTAGTCAATGAAAAGTTACAACAACTGTACATGTTTGACCATTTAATTTTTGACACGTTAGGGGAAGCTGAGCTTCTCTTGCAGAGATCCACTCTGGTACAGACGAGTACAAACACTGTCTGTGCTGCACTGACAGAGCTGCAGGTAAGCCTGTCCCTTGTTTCTTCAGTTTTCCCTCCTCCCTTCTCTCTGATTGGCTGTGGCTGTCTAAGGAGTCACTCGGCTGCTCCTGATGTCTGGGATGCTAGATGTCCATCAACACTCTGCAGCAGCTTCAGACGATCATGAAGAATTGTTGTTGTTCTCAACTGACTACCAACTGGCGACCGCTGAAAGCTTAAAATAATCAAAAAAAACCCAGCCAATTTCAATCTTTCTTTATGCTGCCAACCCTACAGCAGCCACTCTCAGTTTTATTTAACCTTTATTTCACCAGGAAAATCCCATTGAGATTAAACATCTCTTTTGCAAGAGAGTCCTGGCCAAGACTGGCAGAGGCACACAGAAGATACAGAAAGAAGAATTCACAGAAAAAAAAAGTTAGCAACGCCATAAATAATCTAATTAAAAGAATCCTCAATTAAAACATTTGCAGACAGATTATTCCTTCTCCAAATCAGTAAGAACAGCCTTAAAAGCATTTAGTGACAACAGCACCTTTAGGTTCATGTATTTCTGCAACTGGTTCCAAGAAGATGGAGCAGAAAACTGAGAAGATTCCTTTCCAAGTTCAGTTCAGACTTTATTCACCAAAAGTAAAAATAAGTTCTCACAATGAAGAGAATATCCTCCAGTGGACTTTCTATTTGTGTAGGCCAACAAATACAAAGGAAGAAGTCCTAGTATGGCCTTTTAAATAAAAATATGCCAATGACGGAGTCTACGAGTGGTCAAGGCCATCCATCCAACCCGGTTGTTTAATGTGCAATGATGTGTAAAACCTTTTAAACCTGTTATAGTTCCATGATGAACAGTATCCAGCAAATAAAGACATTTAAGAGAAGCATGCATGTAGAAAATGTCTAAATAGTCCAGTACAGACATAAACGTGGCATCAACCAGTCGCTTTCTAGCCTCAAAAGATGGACAGGATCTAATCCTGAAGTAAAATCGCATCCCCACATGTTCTGCTACGTGAGAATCAAACCAGAAAGGACCTTTCATTTCTACTTCACCTTCAATAAAATTGGCTGCACATCAGCTCTGTGCATTTACAATATGGAAATGCATCCATTTGGCTTGGCCTCAGTGAAAGACATTTTGCATTATACAGATAAAAAAGGTATAAACTGAGGCTTTAAGTGTGCAGAAAGCAATTTTTATCAGAAATTTTCCAGTGAATTCAGTGCACAACTGTCTGATCTCAGGTGTATTTTTATGTTTGGGGTGCCAACATTGCATCACCCATGGCCCACACTGAGGACACAGAAAGAGGACCGAGCACAGGAGTAATGGATATATGGAAATGAGCCAAAGTGTGTGGCAGCAGGGCTGCAGTCGCTGGAGTCACAGAGGAAGGAAGCAAGGAGAGGAGATTGAGGGCAAGTGGGAGGCTGCTGGTAGCAAAAGGGCTCTAGCTGTTACTGCAGCTCATAATTGTTCTTCATGCCTCGGTCTCCCATGAGCCACTGCCTGGTCTTGTCCCAGGAGGCACGGGGAATGTGTGAATGTGTGTGTGAGTGAGAGACACACACAATTTCAAAGCCCGGAATAGGTCAGAGAGTGAAAAATTGAATTTTACATTGATGGATTGTTCACTGTGACGGTTGGCTTCAGTGTGTGCGTCCTGTTCTTACAACATGTCAAGAACATCAAATCACCTGATTTTTCTGGCCGGTTGTATCCTGCATGTGGTGTGCGTGCATCGACTGTGAGTTTGACCGTGAGTCCTCATTTACAGCTGAGAGGTCGAAGGCCACGTTTAAGGAGCCACAGCAGCATTTGAAATACAACACTGCTTCCAGAAAACGTTTCGTTTAACAAACCTTGTTTGTGCCACCGAGATTAGCTGCAAAACGACTGGAAGAGGAAGGAAGCAAAACTGAGAATGCACAGTGGAAACCACCTGCGTTTTCTCTGTTCTTTCATCATGAAAAACAAATCCATATATGTGCCATCCAGCAATTAAAAAACTATTCATTTTGTTTTATAATCTGTTGAAATATTATACAGTACGGGAAAACAGTATTGTGGAAATGGCGTCCACTGGATGGCAGCACGCTGCATTTTTGGACATTTGACTGCACCTAAATATCTGGCTTTAAAGAATGGAAAAATAAAGGACAAGAAGAAGAAGAAGATGAAGATGTAAACTCCACCGGCTTGGAATATGCTTATCTCGGATTAGGACAAAACTGGGAAGAACGTCAACAAGCTTAACCTCACAAGAAACTCCAGGCTACATTCCAATTAATTCTACAAGAAACAGCTCAACACTGACTGTTGCAAACAAACTACTGGGGAATATAACGCTTAAGGGGGAAGAACTTGAAATTCTGAAATCAGTGCCAAATCAGTGCCACGTCAATCAACAGGTGGCTGCTGAATGACTCAGCAATTTATACGTCCACATCAGAGCACCAAACGTCTGCTGATAAATGCTCTGTTGGTAATTTAGAGACTTTATTGTTATATTTAGTGAGTATTCAGACCCCTTTAGTGGCTGTTTATTTAAAAACTGACTAGTGACAAATCTAGCTACTTTTTCTGCTGTTATTGGGGACTTTTGAGGACTGACATGAAAGTGTGTGTTGTTACTCTTCCCAACCAGCAGAGGGGGCTGCGGTGAGTCCTTCACCATCCAAAAGCATTCATAATGGGACCAGTCCTCTGAAGACAGCTCCTCCCAGCTGCAGTCAGAGAAAGAAAAATGATCCTCCTTTGAGGGAACCTGACTACAAAAGAGTTAATCAGATTATGAATATAATGAGATGATAACAGTTGAAAGAGATGATGCACAAGACTTATCAGGTTATTCAGCAGCCAATGAGCTGCTAGATCTCAGCTATGTCCCGCCTCCTCTGCTGTTGATTGACGTGGCGCTGATTTCACACTCATTTCAGAATCGCAACCAAAAAAAGAAAAAGCAAAGAGAGATAATTTGAAAATGGAGATGGTTTCAGAAATGATAGAATAAAAAGTGTAACCGATAAAGATTATTGAAGTGTCAGTTACAGATTTTGGGTTCTGATTCTCAAATTTTGTGTTTTGTTTCACAATAAATTAGACACACAATGCAGAAGTATATTTAAATGGCAGAGCCTTTCCCTTTAGGAGTATAACAGTTAAGTTACTTAAAAAAGACTACAATAATAATGATGATAATAATAATAATAATAAGAAGAAGAAGAAGAAGAAGAAATGGCTACATGCAGTCCACAAAACCACGACCACTGTTCAAACCTGAATTATAATGAACAGGTTTTGATTCATGAAACATTTATTCTATTAGTGAAATTCAATATTCTAGAAAGCAGAACAGCCCTTTAATCTTCTGCTGCATTAGAAGCTGTAAATCAAGGACAAGTCTTAAAACAGGAAACTAATTCTGTACATATGCTCTCTTTTTAGAGCAGAATTAGTTGTTGTTTTTTCTCCAGACCAACATCTGCAGAAACCACGCAGCCTGATACAACATTCAGTCCCTAAATATATTTACATTGTCTGTGCCAAAGGTGCAGATTTATATTGGGAAGAAAGGTTTTTAAATATGCAGCTCCACATGCTCGGAACAACCTGAAAAAAAGACCCTGAAATTGACAGAGTTGGTTTGATTGGATATTTTAAGAAGGTTCTGGATGCCTTGCTAATGGACTCATCTGTCTATGGGTGCTTCATTTGATTAACTTATGCACTATTCTCACTTTGCCATGTTGTTTCAATGTACAAATCTTCATTTTAAAGGTATATTATGTCTTTGATAGTTATTGCTGATGTTTTTATTCATGTTATATGTTTGTCCCTGGAGCTCTGTTTTAGCTGCTGCTTCTCATGAAAGACTATAAATCTCACTGTGCTCTTCCTGGTTAAATAAAGATTTGATAACGATGACAGATCATTGTTGTTCAGATCAATGTCTAGCATCCTCCATGATCCTTTGGACAAGGACACATTTACCTGGATATTTCTAACCTATCATTTTTAGCCCACCCTAACAGAACTGGCCAGAACCAGTCCCGGGCAAGCCCCCAAACCCTGTTTATTTATTTGTTAACCTTTATTCAACCAGTGAGAAACAACACTTAAGATTAAAGTTTTTGCCTTGGAGCAAAGAGCAACAATATGCAGAGTATTCATCACATGTTCACCAAAACATCACAAAATCTTTATGCAGCCAGATGTAGATGCAGCTAGAATGTTTAAAATAAGCTTAAATTAATGTAATGAGACCACATCCTTGAGGTTCAGGTGGGTTTGCAGCTGATTCCCATCTCTGTTTGGACGTGAGATACATTCAGGTCTTTGGAGCAGAGAAAATCAGGGTGTTTTTGTTTTTTTTTAAATGTAGGTAGGGTCTGTATGTAGGATGGGAGAACCTAGAACAGCTTTGTGAATGAATGTATGCCAGTGTCTGAGTCTATACGAGAACAAAGTAGACCATAGGACCCAAGTATATAAAGTAGAAAAGTCAGTAAAAGCTCTATCGATGTGGAAAACCTCCAACTTCTGTCTTCACAGGACTTTTTTCATCTTTGCTTCCCTCTGAAGCGTAAGTAGTGAAACCAAGTTCACTGATGAAGCCAGAACACTCTGACTGCAGTTAGTTGTTTGACGAACAATAAATGGACTGCATTTATATGCTGTGGGCTTGCTGACCAATCACAGTGCTTTTAGACTAAAAAGGGGGTGCTCAGTCATAAATGAGGGGCATCAGTTATAGTTTTTCATCACAACTCTTGTCAGAACAATAAAAGATATTTGTGATGTGAATGATCATCGTAGTTTCGTGTTGCCGCTCTGACTTATGTTCCAATGGTAATGGTCTCCATAGCAACAACTATAAACTCATCCCTACCAGCAGCAGCTGAGCTGTAAGAGCGACAGAATGGCTTCTGACAGCAATCCAGTTTCAAGGGCTAAAATTCCACTGACCAATCAAAATTCACACAAGCCCAAATATATTTTAAAACTTTAATATCAAAACTCATCAAACGGTGGATTCACACGTACACTTTGCATGCGCCACCTCCATGGACTTTGACTGGGGTGACGTCATCCGTTGCTGAAATGAATTGTGGATTACGTGCATTGTGTTAGGGGTCGCAACGTTTTGATGCATCAATGCATGCGTCAGCCAATCAGGTTGTGGGTAGGCAGCAAGAGACTAGCCAATGAAATTGTATGTGGGGGCGGGTGTATAGAAGCTCATATTTGTCTATGATGAGACCTCATGTTACAGGAATATGGAGGAAAAATTAATGATTGATGTGTTAAATTGCAGTCTTAAAGTTTGTGGTCACCCAGAGGCAGAAGTTTCAGAGATAGTGGATGAATCTGGTATGTCTGCATTTATGCGTTTGTGGACATTTGATTGTTTTTTTTCTGGACATGATGACACGATCGACCCAAAGCATCGGACTTCTCCTCCATCATGCTTTGCCGCAAATCCACCAAAATGTAGCAGTAAAAAGAAAAAAAAAAGATAAATGCAGGTAGTACAACATATCTTTGGTGAACAAACTGAACAGAGTCACAGAAATTATCTGTTCACTTCATAATTCAGATAAACAGCTGTGGAGAGGGAAGCGAGCAGCGACTGAGCCAACGCCATCGCGTCTCTGCAACTAAACAAATGAATCAGCATCTCTATGCTTCCTGAGCTCACAGCTAATGTAAAGGGAGGATGAATGTGCTGACAAATCACAAACACACTTCTTCTGGTTCCCTGCTGTTTTCACAGACTTTCAAAGAGTTAAACTGGTTCATGATGCAAGGAAGTAAAAGGAAAGAGTCCCGCTGGTGCAGCCGCATCGGGATCAGTGCTCCATCCTCAAGTAGTCTTTAGCTAAACGTACCGACGGCCAACAGTGAACGTGAGTCGAGTGATAATCAGCGGTTTCATTTGACAGAATCAGACTATATGAGAACCAAGAAGAGTGTTGCACTGAAACGCAGTTAGAAAGATTAATTTAAACATCAAGTTAAAACCAGCGTTCACATCCAACATTCAGCGAAGAAACTTTTAGATCGAGATGTTGAGAAGAGTCTAGTGTGTTGATGTGTGTTGTGTGATGAGCCAAATTACAAACCGAAGAAGATGGTGTCTCACCCGTGTGCTGGTGATGGCAAAAACAACAATCTTCTTTCTTACTGGGAATTAAGAGTGCTTTCACACCTGCTGGTCCGGTAAAGTGGTTCCATTGGGACCAAAAGATGTTACAATGTTGCAGTTCTCAACTAGTTCGGTTCAAACCAACCAACAACTGTAGATGTTATACATCTCCCCACTCATGTGGTGGCGCTGTTCACAAAATACCGTGTTTTGGGTGACGTAGATGGAAGCTGATTGGCGCAGCATGTGAAGAGGGAAAAATCCCAGAAGAAAACATGCCGTTTGTTTATTTCCTAGTGCTGAACTGTGCTCTGCTGCTAGTGTTTGCTTTGTGCAGCACAAAAACTGCTGTTGTTCTATTATGAATCTCGTATTCGGCACGAGAACACTGCAGCTGTTTTTGGAGCAGAGACGTGTTGTAGAACCATCACCATCGTCGGCTCCAAAACAAACTCATGCGGAGAAATTTTGCGCTTCCAAAAACACACCACGCGTCTTGCTACGGAAGCTTTGGTTGACCAAAAAGCTACGTACATACCAGAGTAGGTCCAAATCGAGGCCGGGCAGCGTTCTCACCAGCAGCCAACCGAACTGGAGTCCAAATGGTTCTTTAGTCCAGACCAAATTAAACTGGTCCGCTTTCACACCAGCCCAAACTAACCGTACTTGCAGGTGTTCTGGACTCCAGTCCGCTGTAAGCGGACCAAATGGTGAAGGTGTGAAAGCACCCTTAGTTTCTGGTGTTCACTTGTTTTATTCGTGGTCTTGAATGAAAGTTTTGTAGGTTGTGCTTTGATTTAAGTTTTAAATACACATCATTATACTATTTTTCGTATTCTCAAAATTTGAAAGAAAACATTGAATACCTGTGTTTTCTTTTATTTTTACATCGTGATCGCCTTGAAGAGTTGGGTGGTAATTAAAAACAGACCCAAACATATTCAGACTTATTCTGATGATACAAGTATTCATTTTGGCTGATTTCCACCACTTGTGGTTCTTTTCTCCGCTTTCACAATCTAAATTAAAGCTCTCAGTGGAAGGCCGTGCTCTCCTTTGAAGGACACTGGTCAAATTAATTCAATAAACGGGAGTCTATGACGGTTAGCTTTGATGTGATCCTCAGAGAGCGAGTGTCCTCACATGCAAAAGACGCCTGTTTGTGGATATGCTTGTGTGCGACTCAGAAGAGTCTCTGCAGACTCTCAGAGTTGCAGTGAGCCTGAGGTGATAGAGTCAGAGAGTCTTCACTACCTGAACCTGCTGCGCGTTGTTGGGAGGAAGAGGGTTGGAGACCATCGGTCCAAAGATATCCAGTTCATCACCGATGGCTGCTGCACGATCAGAGCCCTTTCCTTCCCCTTCTGGAGCATCTGAGGGAGAGAGAGGAGGGGCTTAGTGCTGGTTGTTAACGCTCAAAAATGTATGACCTCCAAGCAGACATGGCAGGACAAAACCTACTTCTCTTTGGTTGTCTTTCTTTATTTTCCTCAAAATTATCATTCGATCAACATTTATTCATGTGGTACCTGACAACCAGCTGGCACCCAAAGTGCTTTACACCAAATAGCAAATAAAAGCAAAAGAACAGAACAGCTAGGGGGAAAAAAAAAGTTGAAAAGCTATGTTTCTATGTCTTTAAGTTAAAATTAAAAACATAGAAACAGAGAAATAAAAAGAAAATACAAACACTGCTCACGGTGTCACAGCTTTTCTGTCGCAAAATGGCTTTTATGTTAACGTGGAAAACATCTGTACTTACACCCATAAAGGTGTTTTTTTTTTGTTTTTTTTAAATAGAAGAATTTTATAGCAATTTAAATAGTTCCTCAAATGTGTTTTGACATGGCTTGACATCATGGAACGCTTTTTCCTTCAAAATCTAAACAATTTCACCATCAATCACTTTAGTTGCCCTTCAGGCTTTTCTCAACAGTTTTTTTTTTTTAAACAACTGCATATAATTTAATCTGAAGTGTTTGACATATCTGATATACTTCAGTAAAAATGCCACGCAATTACAGTAAAAAAAAAAAAAAAAAAGTCTAAGCACTAACTGATATCAAAAGCTGTTCTAAGTAAATAGGTTTTAGGTCTTGATTTAAAAGTTCACAACTCTGTGATGTCATATGTCAGAAGGAAGATTAGTCCACAGCTTGTGACCAGCAACAGCAAAGGCACGGTTGCCCCCAAAGCTTGTGGCGTGACCTCGGTACCCCAAAAACAAGATGGTTCGATGGCCTTGCATGGAAGTGACAGATTAGCAGCACAGAGAGACAGGGCAGGAGAAATTCTTATACAAACAGATAATCCTTTTCATTTCTCCAAAGTCTGTCTGGTCACTGCTACTTTCTATTTTCATGGCTTTGACCCTCGTCCATCATGTTGAACTGTCATGTTGACGTAGGTGCCTCCGACCTCACCTGGCCTGCATGACTGAGTCTAAACCAGCACATCAGCTCCGTTTATAAAAAAGTTCAGTTCAATCCTGAAAAGAAAAACTCTACAATTCAATTTGATTTAATCATTATTCTTGTAATAGACTTCCTGCATAAAAAAAAAGCTTTTGAAAGAGCACATTAAATGAAAAGGATATGAATGAATAATATGATGGAAAAAAAATATTTAAACATTCCAAGACTGATTTATCAGCAGTGAGGTCTTTACATCTGCAGAAAGAAAAAAAAGCTCTTCAGGGTCCCTGGCAGAGTCATTTCTTATATTCTTTTATTGTCGTTTGCTCACATTTCTTAATATGTTTAAAGCCAATATCTACTTATTCTATTGTGAGCTGTTTAAACTGCTGCAGTATGACTGTGTCGTCCACAGAGAGCTGATCTGCTGGAGCTGAAGAAGAAACCCTGAGTACACAATGTACCATCATTTCAGAGAGAGAGACAAAGAGGGGATGTGGACTGAGAGGCTGAAAGCAAGGTGGGTGTAAGAAAGGGAGAAACGGAGTGAAGCGCCTGAGAAAGAGGTCATTTATAAAACCACAGTCATGAAACATCCATATTTTAGCTCTTTTAAAGTGGGAACAAGACTGAGCTCTTTTAGTCAGATCTACAAGGAAATCCATTTACTGAGGAGACGGCGAGAGGTCACTCAACGTCCTGTCAAGACACTAATTTCCAAAGAACTACGGTGAATGTGGCACTTTTCACTGTAATGTTTAAGCCTTATGCCGGACTCACACTGTACGATTCCAGCTGTCTCACATGAAAGATGTTCAATGGTGGTAAAAATGTTCCATCGTGGCTCAGAAACGGTGGTGGTAGAACTACAAATGAGACAGGAGAAAGATGAACGATAGAACCGTCTGGAGACCAAAGATTTCAGCAGCGTCAGTGATTCGGAGGAATCTCTACGACAACAACCAGTAGGAACGAAGCATGAAATAACGTAAACATCACTGTCTACACAGAACAGTAACCTAGCAACAACAGCGCCAGATACAACGGAGAAATGTGAAGAAAAATGCGAAACCCAAATAAAGAAGAAAAACACTTCTTTTTCTTGATTTTATTTCTTTTCATTTCAAAGTACACCAACACTACAACAACGCTAACTTTAGAGTCATCAGTGCATTAGCACATTAGCAGCTACTTGCTAATGATGTGATGACGCTACATTTAGATGCTGAAATAAACTCAACACATGTCCAACCACACAGAGTAACATGCTGTAAATTAATTATCTGCTGATTTCACGTCGCACAGACGTGTTAGACACAGGATTGTCCAGTCTTGCCTGGTCTTTCTCTCGTTTTCTATCCCATCTTTACTTTCTTGAGCCTCTTAATTGCTTCTGCCATGATGTTCAGTACAGATCTGTGAACTAGCTTCATTGTACATGTGTGGCGTAGTGGTGTGAAACGACACCCGGGTGCTGGCTCACTGGGATGGGAGTCCACAGTTACTCTGGTTTTGAGTTTCTGCAGACAGAAGGGTCAGGAGACTGCCTTAACTCTTCCTGACGGTTGTGTTTCGAAGTTAAACTGACACTTGGTTAGCACAAGCTGCCTGCTGCTTGGCTATGCTTCATCCTCAGACCCCTCCAGACCACCCACGGTGGTCCGTTAGCAGAATCAACAGCACAACAAAACGTCTTATCATTAAAATATGAATGACTATGCTGTTAGAAGCAAAAGTAATGACAGCTAGCCACTAGAACTAAAAAGTCTTTTATAGAAGACTGTAAATACGTTTATTTCTGCTGGAAAGTTGGACATTTTAACATGGATAACAATAAAATTGACTCACTTCTGGAGTCAGCCCCCAGTGGTCAGCAGAGGAAGTATTTCACATAAGTTCAGTGGCCACATCAGGCGTGGGTAGAGTGAGCTGGTAACACCAGACTTCATACTTGCCGGGAAGGAAGCTCTTATCAGTCCCCTCCAGGCCCTCCTTTAGTTGGGTTGTGACAAAATCTGCCATGTGCCTGTATGTGAGGTCAGCTCTATAGTCCCTGCCGAGGCTTCCCATTGGTTGCTTGGCAAGCTCTGGGATTTTCTCTCCGGCGACTTGGAAGGAGATTGAATCTAGTTGTTTACCCTTGCGGATTGAGAAGCTGCAGGACTAATTTATATGCTGATGTTGGTGTTCTGAAGCAACATTTCAAAGCATTTTTTATGGATTCGAAGCCTGAAATTCATTTTCCAAAATTGGGTTGAATTCTTCCTTTAACTGCTGCACATAAAAGGCTCTGACGCTCACTGAGAGGTTGAATTGTGAGCTCAGCCACAGGTCTTATGCCGTCCTATTCTTTACTGAGATTGGATTTCGCTGCTTTCCTCCATCTTGTGTGTTTCTCTGAACAACATACAAACACGTCATTTGTTGTTGCCGAAGCTCTCGTCTCCTACAGGTCAGTTCTTTGAACTGGATCAGTGTGGTCTGGTCTTTTGGTGACTCTCTTTTCTTTCATCTGCATCACGTGCTGGAAGATCTGTGCATCATTCCATCGTTCAAAAACAAAAACGAAACAAAAACACAGCAGCGTTTTATCGGAAAATTCAGACGTTTTAGTCCACTAAATATTCATGAAAAATGAGCCAAGTGAGAAAAGTAAACTTGACTACATATGTCACATGTACCCACTGAAGTCCAACTGGTATGAAGAGGTATGATCAGGTCCGAGTCAATATTTCCCACAACTGTGCACGTACAAGCCAAGGAGTCACATGATTTAGTCAGTTTTAGTTAATTAAACGTTAACTGTTTAAGGAAACGCGAGGAAACATCCAGGCATTAATGCCTGTGAATTGCGATAAAAGACAAACTTTGCTTATCCCTCTGAATGCGCTGAACAAAACGCAGACGCTGAATTAACGCCGGTCTGATACGAGGCCAGCGTGAACCAGGCATCCGTCTAACAGGCTTAATTACTCTGACGGCTGATGGGAGCAGTTTTCTAAAAGTTCAACATCGGCTTTTCTTTTCCCTGAAACCTTGACTCTGCAGCACCTGCTGCTGAACTACTGATATTAACTGCACCGTCAATATGCTCATAAACAGAAGGTTCATTGATGCCTGCAGAGAACGCTAGCTGGGACAGGCAGTGACAGAGAGATGGATGGTGGGCTCGCTGAAGGCATGCTGCCATGGATTTGACTTATTGATTATCTCTGAAATCTCATCCACCTGATATGGCTGGAAGGTGTGTCGTGCTGGTTATTTATAGCAGGGCGTCCACTCTCTCCCCTCTAAACTGCGGCTGGGAATTTCTGATCGATGCTGCACCCGCTGGCTCTTTCCACCATCACACCCGGCTTCTGCTTGGCTCAGTCTAACACAATCATTCCTGCACTGGGGGGAACGCGGTCTGACTGCATACGACACGTTCATAATTCATGGTGAGAGTCCTGACGCAACCCGTCTGCTCATTCTGCGTTGCTGTTGTTTAGGTCAACAAGCGGGAGGCCGCTCAGTTTGTGGGCAACACACATAACGTGAGCCGGAAATGTCACAGGTTTGAATCACGCTCCTGACATTTGTTGAATGTCATTTCCTCTGCATGCTCAGTCTTTCCAGTTGTTGTGCTGTCATGTTCTTCAATAATGCTCAAACGCCATTAAAATGCAGGAGACAGGTGGAAAACACTGTTGTACTTGTAAACTGACAACAGAGAATTTATCAAACCGATCGTCAAGGTCAATGTCAAATTTATTAATGGAGCACTCAAAGAGCAACTAAAAATAAATATATGACTCAAAGATGTGGTCTGGCGCACGCTCTCCATCATCTAGGTCACGGCAGCTCTCAGAGGTTTAAATCCCGACAGCGAGACTTGTTTCTGCTCTTGAAGACGTTCCTAGAGACCTTTTGTTGGCTGGAAGTCGTTTACGTGGTTTTACTGTTTTACGGTTTTACGGTTTTTCATGTTTCACAGATCAGGGATGTCAAGCTCAAGCTGGGCCACATCATCACCATGGCTACCGTTAAAGGGCATGTTGTTCTTTAGTTTCTCAGCCAGCTGTGTTTCCTGCTGGTTCCTGTACTTGGAGGTAAAATTATTAACTTTCAGCAGTAAAATCAAAAATTTCTTATATAAGCGCAAAATTAGAAAAGCAAAATCTTTATGACATATATTTTTTTGTAAAAAACAAAAAAACCAAAAAAAGTGAATTTGTCATAAAATTTCAAATTTAACAAAAATCATGACCTTTATCATAAATTTGGGACTTCTGTAAAATTACAAAAACAATTTTTTTTTGGCTTGTAAAATTGTAAAATTGAAAAAAAATTTTGAAAGATCAAGACTTTTAATCGTACAATCACAAATGTCAAAGAATTGTGTCTAACTTAAAATTATATTTCTAGTTGGAAAATATCAATTTTTGGCAGTCATGAAAATTAAACACACACATATACATACATACTGTATATACTTGAATTTTTTAAAGTCACTATTTTTCTTTCATAAAAAATGTGAACTTTGTCTTAGAATTGAAACTGAGGCACTTTCTTATTTTTCTTTTACTAAAATCACAAATAAAAAAAAAGTCTTATTTCTTTTATTTTGTTGCAAAATGACAAATTTTGCAAGATCACGTCTTTTTTCAGTTAAAATCCCAATTTTGCTTTCTTGCAAAATCACAACTGAAAGTTGACTTTATTGTAAGAAAAAAAAAAGAAAAGCTAATTTTATTGCAATGTTTTTTCATTCATGACTTTTTTTGTTGGAAAATATCAACCTTTTGCAACATTTTGAAAAAATTACAACTGTTGTAAAATTGCAAATAAAAAAGGGAAATGTTACAAAAATGTGCAGCTGTTTGTTGTAAAATCTTGCAAACGTTTGCTAAGTCCTGGCTTTATTATTTTTTTTTACATCAACCAGCTGCTCCACCTCAGTTATTCCACTTTCTGATGTCAGAACTCAATCAAATGTGCAGCCAACTGAAAGTTCCTCACAAATATTCTCGTTAGAAGTTTATAATTGTCTTTGGATGCTCTTGCAGATGAAATGAAGTGGCAGGACAGATTTGGCCTGCAGGCCTCCAGTTAGACACGTGACAAAGATGATTTTTTTCTTTTTTACTCCTTTTTCAAACCACTTGTCTTCTCTCTGAAATGTAATTTTGTTGTCATTTCTACTTGAAACATACATGATGATAAAGTCCACGTTTTTGACACTGTGAAGGTAGAGAAGACAGATGGGTTGAAAGACAAGTAAAAGAAGCCATCTGTGTCCAACATGAACCTCCATTCCTGAGCCTGGACCTCATCTGGCTGATCTGACTCAGGTAAACGGATGACGAGGTTCAGACAAATATACAGACCACTGCAGAGCCTGGTGGTTAAAGCAGGTGGTCCATGTACAGAGGCTCAGACCTCCTGCAGCGGTTGCGAGTTTGACTCCCACTTTGCTGCTGTCTGGAACATATACGCTACTGATGAAAACTTCAGGATAATCAACTTTGGAGCGATAATAGAAAATTTTAAAAGTTTAAGCTCCAGTGACATTATACTATGAAAGAAATACCTTTAAACAGAAACACTGAGTGGTCGTTTCTTTACCCCTGAAACCACAAAGAAACCTCTACAGGTGACTCATCACAATGAAGCGCTCATCATCATGACATGTTCCACTTCTAGCAATTTCTGTGACATTATTTCAGGACACTTTTGTACATATGTTTTTAAATGACATCTGACGGATGCTTTGATCAGGCAGTGATGTAGCTCTGCTTCTTGGCTCTTTGTGTCGCATCATCAGCTGCATTCACATCCTGGAGGTTGGCTACAGCCCCGACATCAACATTCCCAGTAACATTTGTGGCTGTGAACTGGAATTTTCCTTCTCTTCATTGATGACTCCGGTTCCTCTTCAGTGTTGTGCACAAAAAGGGCTGATAAAATATATTGAAGTCACCTGTGACGCTAATTCAGGTTAAAGCATTCATGGCTGTAGTGAGCTGATTTATGATCATTTTATAGGTAGCAGCAAGTTTGTCCATGCTATTTTAGAATATCCTTGTAAAATAAACAATAAATGTTCTTTTCCATGCTTTTATTGGATTTTACTGGCACTAAAGGCATCCAGGTATACATGAAGCAACTTGCTTTTGATTTAATCAGGAGTCTACAGGGAGGTCGTCTCAATGAGCTGTAAGGTTTTATTTCCATTTTGTGGTATTATTTCTTCTGCAACCATATGTGGGTTAGCAGGATCGCATTAGTCGTAAAATGTTCATTGTTTAATCAGCGTCCCTTCATAGTCTTTTATTATTATGTTTTTAGACCACATGTGTCCAACTCAAGGCGTGTGGGCCAGTTCCGGCCCGCCGCTTCATTTTATCTGGCCATGCAAAGACAATCCGTTACTTATAAGCACAACATTCATGAGGAAATATTGACGGGTCGTGAAATTTTGTCATTTTTGCAGCAAAAAGCTTGATTCTAGAATAAGTCTCGATCTTGCAAAATGAGCATCTTTGTGGCTTGTTCAATGAAAGAAAATTCACAATTCTTTTGAAATTTGCTATTTTACAAAAAATCATTTGTGATTTTAGGACAAAGATTTCAATTTCATTATAAAGTTGCGATTTTTGTCAAATTTGAGGCTTTATGAAAATAATGTACTTTTTTTGCAACAAAAAGTAATTTGAAGAAATTTGCTATTGAACAAGAATGATACATGATTGTTGTAATTTTGATCGTTTAATGTAGCCGTTGCATGTTGACGCCAAACAACTAACAAAATAAACCCCCAAGAAAAGCACTGAAAAGACCAAGAGCTTGGAGTTCGTGGTCATAATACAGATTTTTAAATCATACATGAGCAGATTCATCCTCACCAGGAACGGGTTCTTAATGGACCTTTTATCAAAAGCCACATCATAGTCCAGGAACTTACAGGAACTCTGACATCACAGCTGGTTGGGAAAGTAAAGTAGCAGCGGCCTTTTCATTTGCATCCGTGGTTCTGATGTGGCCCGCGATGAAACCGAGTGTGACACCCGTGTGTTCGACAAACGAGACTGTTAAGTCTGAAACAGTCTTGTCAAATCACGAGCATGTTCTTCACCGCTCTTAGATGTGCACAGCAGCTATTTTAATCTGTAAAACTTGTGAAAATTACAGCGGCAGGAAATGATCTTGTGCTGCAAATTGCAGCTTGTAGAAAGCAGGAATCAGAGCCCCATAGCAGGGTGAAGGAAGGCATTTGCAACCAGAGCACTGAACGTGGACGTGGAGCACTTTTCAGTCTGACTGCTCCACGAGAAGAGGTCCAATTATCGAAAACAAGTGAGACTACATGAGTGGGAACAAGCTCTGGCTTTTTATGGCGGAGTGGGGACCAGATGAAGTACACTGAATCTGATCTTTGATCTGTAGTCCTGCGTGACAAGTTGAATTGTAGCATCCTGAAGACAGCTTTGATGCTCAGCTGCAGTCTGAAAAGCAGCTATTTGGTTCCATTTGAAGCTTTTGAGTGTTGCTGTGTTAATGTACATTGTTCATCCAGAGTACACACTCCTGCGAGTTGCTGACTCAGAGAGCCATTTAATGCTCTCTGCCGTCTTTTTTTTTCTTTTTGGCTCTAAATTTCATGGCCACAAATACACACTGAGCTTAATTGACTCCTTAAAACCACCTCATAGCTCTGCAACACTTCTTTTTTACTTGTCAGGTTTCTGTTTCTAAGATGACGAGTGCAGAGCCTGCTGTAGTTTTTGTGTAACAAACATGACGACTCACGACTGGAGGGACACACACAGTTTTGTTTTCTGCTGTGGCATTATTCAACAAAAAATAAGCCAAAAAGAAAAACTAAATGTGAGAAATATAAAGTACCCCCATGATTCACAGCTAGTGGGGCAAAAAAAGTATTTAGTCAGCCACCAGTAGTGCCAGTTCTCCCACTTAAAAAGATAAGAGGCCTGTAATTTTCATCATAGGTAGAGTAGTAGTAGACCTCAACTAAGAGAGACAAAATGAGAAGAAAAATCCAGAAAATCACATTGGCTGATTTTTAAAGAATTTATTTGCAAATCATGGTGGAAGTAAGTATTTAGTCACCTACAAACAAGCTAGATTTCTGGCTTTCACAGACCTGTAAGAGGCTCCTGTCCTCCACTCGTTACCTGTATTAATGGCACCTGTTTGAACTGGTTAGCAGTATAAAAGACACCTGTCCACAACCTCAAACAGTCACACTCCAAACTCCACTATGGCCAAGACCAAAGAGCTGTC
>JBAMYA010056056.1:0-29887 GCA_037176975.1 Arrhamphus sclerolepis | reverse complement strand
TCATTCCTTCACCAGCATAATCAGCTTGACCGTGAACTCCAGCAATCCTTTCACAATGAAAACCCCACACATTCTCGTTCCCAACATCATGTTCTGACACTTGGTCAGGAGGCATTCGCACCAGTTTCCAAAGAAAGAGTTCTGCATTATATCATTTTCTGACGTACATAGTACTGACCTGGGGTTACATGTACAGATAAGATTATCTTTCTCTTTCTGTGGAAACTGCTGGAACAGCTGCAGCAACAATAAGTGATCACAGGAAAACCTAATTTACAGTTCTGAATGATAAACAAGTAAGGCAAGGCAAGTTTATTTATATAGCACATTTCATACACAAAGACAACTCAAAGTGCTTTATAAAGACATTAATAATATTAATAATGAAACTAAATTTAAATTAATTAAATTAATAGAAAACAATTTGAATGGATAACAAAAATCACAAAAAACAGAAACATCCAGAAGTAATACTCAAAGACATTAAAAGAAACTCAAAAGGAAGGAAGATAATAACATGACTCCAACACATGGGGCTTGATTTTGTGTCCAAACTTAGACATACTGTTTATTACTTTCTTCACTCTCTTACCATACTGCTTTAGTACGCATTAAAAGTTCTAAGTTAAAGTTTCCATATTATGCAATTTTTGATCCCTATTCATACTGATCAAGTACCATAATGGAACTGATTTACTTTCATTACAATTTAAATACTTTTGGGGTCTGTTAGATTGTGCAGCCTATAACCTGTATCTCTTTAAAGACACTAAAATACTGACATTCTGT
Organism: Arrhamphus sclerolepis; assembly: GCA_037176975.1. Lineage (NCBI taxonomy): Eukaryota > Metazoa > Chordata > Actinopteri > Beloniformes > Hemiramphidae > Arrhamphus > Arrhamphus sclerolepis. Next base: position 29,098 of record JBAMYA010056056.1, on the reverse strand, counting down.
AACATTTAGGTAAAGATGTGCCTCAAATTTTACCCCAATGGCTTTTACAAGCTTGGCCAAGCGAGGAAGTAAAATGTCCAAAACTCATGTCCTTACATGCGCACAACCAGCATTCTGGAAACAAAGGTGTGACTCGATGTGAAATGTCGGGTGACGCACCATCATCATCATCTTCTTCCTCTTATCAGGTTGGGTCACAGGGGCAGCAGCCTAAGAAGGGAGGCCCAGACCTCCATCTCCCGGCCACTTCTTCCAGCTCAACCAGAAGGATCCCAAGGCGTTCCCAGGCCAGCCGAGAGACATAGTCCCTCCAGCGTGTCCTGGATCTTCCCCGGGGTCTCGTCCCGATTGGGCGTACCGGGAACACCACACCAGGGAGGCGTCCAGGAGGCATCATAACTAGATGCCCAAGCCACCTCATCTGACTCCTCTTTATGTGGAGGAGCAGCGGTTCTACTCTGAATCCCTCCTGGATGACCAAGCTTCTCACCCTATCTCTAAGGGAGAGCCCAGCCACCCTGTGGAGGAAACTCATTTTGGCTGCGTGTACTTGCGATCTCGTTCTTTCTGTCGCTACCTACAGCTGGTGACCATAGGTGAGGGTAGGAACATAGATTGACCAGTAAATCGAGAGCTTCACCTTCTGACTCAGCTCCTTCTTCACCACGACGGATCAGTGCAGCGTCCGCATCACTGCAGAAGCTGCCCGAGCCGTCTGTCAATCTCTCGCTCCATCCTTCCCTCACTCGTGAGCAAGACCCCGAGATACTTGAACTCCTCCACTTGGGGCAGGACCTCATCCCCAACCCAGAGAGGACATTCCACGCTTTTCTGGCTGAGGACCATGGTCTCAGATTTGGAGGTGCTGATTCTCATCCTAGCTGCTTCACACTGGAGGTCCCGGCTTGATGAGACCAACAGAACCACATCATCTGCAAAAAGCAGAGATCCGATCCGATGAAAGTTGTCCGGGTTGCGTGATATATATACTTGTTAAGTTAACTAATGAGTAACTGTTAACTAATTTCATCCTCTGACCGAAGAGTTAGATGTTCTTTAATCTTTTCAATTCTCCAATTCAACATTGACAGAGAGCTAATAAAAGTAGTCAAGGCAGGTTATTTGTGGAGCACAATTCGTACCAAGGCAATTCAAAGTGCTTTACAGCTACATGATATCACAAGAAGACAGATCATTTCGTTCTGCATTCTGGATGTACTGCTGCTGGTTTAGAGTGCCCAGTGAGCGACCGTTACAGTAGTCTGCTGGAGACAAACGCATGGATTAGTCTGTCTGTCTGTTTAGACACTATTCCTTTGATTCTGGCAAAGTTTTTTAGATGTAAAAGCTGATGATGTTATTGATTTAATGTAGCTATTAAAGTTCAGCTCTGAGTCCAATATTACCCCTAGATTTCCAACCTGGTTATTAGGTTCTAGAGAGAGAGTCTCAAGGTGACTGATATCAGTTCCTTTTTGTTTCTGTGGGCCAGTTTGATCTGAGTTTAGCTGGAGAAAATTGTTTTGCATCCACACACTGATCTGTTCAGTGCAATGACACAATAAATCTACAGGTCCATGTTCTCCTGCTGTCAGTGACACATAGATCTGAGTGTCATCTGCATAGTTATGGTACAACACATTATATCTGCATATTAGCTGGGCTAATGGAAGCATGTACAGACTGAACAATAGGAGTCCCAGAATTGACCCCTGGGGAATCCCACAGGTTATAGCCATTTGGTCTGAGACACAGTTACCAATTTCAACAAAGTACTCCTGTCTTCGAGATAGGACCTGAACCAGTTTAAAGTGGTTTCAGAGATTCACACCCAGTCTTTAACTGTGTCAAAGGCAGTGCTCAGGTCCAGCAGAACTAAGACTGAGACTTTGCCTGCGTCTGTGTTCAGGCAAGTATTGTTTTTACCTTGATCAGAGTTGTCTCTGTGCTGTGGTGGGGCCTAAAGCCTGATTGGAAGGGGCCTTAAGGCCTTTGGAAGTGTATCAGTCTGAAATGAGATGTTGACTAGATGAGCGAGTTGTGGTAACTAACTGCTCAGCACTTTAGAAATCTAGTGGGCAACATTTTTTAGTTTGCTCAAAGTATGAGCAAACTACTTTTTTTTAGCAAGAGGACAACATATAACTTCTACGCAGAACTAAACCAGCCAGCCATGTTAACTGTGAACCTTCGTGCTGTGAGGTGACAGTTCCAACCACCACGTTGTCAAATAAGCAGATGCTATGGACTCGCCTCTTTGCATCCATTGACAGCACAGCATTGGAATAGTGATAAGACAGCAGTTACCTCTAATGGATGCAATAAAAAAAAAAAATCAATAAAAAGTTAAACTTACCTTGGTTCAGAGGCTAAAAATAGCTGTGGCACATTGTCCCACTGGTTTTGGTTCTTGTAGCAAACACTTGGTACTCAGGCTTCTTCTCTAGCAGGTAGAGAGTACAGAAACACAGCAAATAAAAGGTTTGTAAAAGAAAATGTGCAGTGTACTCAATGAAACCATTCCAGAAAGCTCTGTGGAAAAGTGGCTTAGGTGATGAATAGGAAGTGAGAATGATGCCGCATGGCACTCTATAGAAATAAAAGGCTCCATTAGGATAAAAGTCACAAAAATTGATCGATACAGGAAACAGTGAAAGAAAAAAACATATTTTTTGAGCAATAAATCCATATTACTGATTAGATCATCTATGCATCAAAACCATGAGAATCATTCTTCAGTAAGAACAAAATTCTTAGAGACCCTCTAGTATCTGTACTATAACTGTCTGACTTCTGTTTATGAAGCCAATGTGTGAAGAGTCATGGATGATTTTTTTTAATTAATGCTGTTTTGAGACAGAAAGCAGATACAGAGACTTATGCCGTTTCCTGCCAACTTGTACCTTCTTTTCACACACACACACACACACACACACACACACACACACACACACACACACACACACACACACGGCTTCAGATGGCAGAGATTAATAGTCTCACTGACTGACAGTACAACTTCCACTTCCTTTGTGTCACTGTCATCCAGTGACCGCATGCGTGTCTCGGTGTGTGTGCATGTAGCTGAATAAAGCCGTTATTAGAAGTATAATTGCAGAGACATTTAAAGAGTTTCCCCTCAAGGACTCTGCCGGCATCAAATAAAGTTTTGATACCGCAGGAGAGATGGAGGAGTGGAGAGAGTGTGACAGAGGAGACAGAAGGTAGAAGCAGCTGCAGGTGTGTATCTGCACCAGTTGGAAGAAACCATGTAGCGCGCTGGCCCATTTCAAATCTGTTATCATTTCTTGTTGCTTCCATACCTTACAATAATTGTGTACCTACATCCACATTATCTAGAAATATGTAACTTCACGAGATGATGAGGTGAACACCCTCCAGAGCTAAAAGCTTGAGATAGTGCACTTATATGTGAAAAAGAAATGATTAAGATCAGTCGATCTTGATAATAGTTTCACACCTCAAGTCTCAAATATTATTTCAGATTATGTCAACAGGTGATCAGATTTATGGGTACAAAAGCAGTGAAAGAGTGAGTCCTTGAGCAAAGGTACAGAGGTTCTCTACCTTATAAACAAATATAACAAAAAATAAATAAATTTTAAAAAAAATCAAGCACATGAGCAAGTAATGATGTTAATAAACCCTGGGAAAGCACTACAAACACCTCATTACATATATTCAGATGTTCTACAAACATTATTCCTGAACATTTTTGGGCAAAATGGGACCATGGACTCTGGACTAAAGATGCAAAGGACCACCCCGACTGTTATCAGTAACAAGTTCAAAAGCCGGGCTCTTTAATGGCGTGGACTTTGAGATTATATTATCTGCAAAGAAATAAAAGTCAAAGAAGATGTAAAAGTGGCTCTGTGTATAATTCCCATTTTTCATATGATTCCAGTATTTTCCTATTTGGAATTAAAAGAAACACCTTCAGAGTACAATCTAAATGTGGGCAGTGCGTGATTTTGTAGCTTTCAGTACACATAAGTCAACATTTTGTACGTGAACATCTCAGTAGGTGAAAAAGTCTGCCAATATAGGCATGTATGCATTTTTTAATAAACATCTGTTGATTCTGAAGGGCAACATTGTTATCTAGTCTCACAGTTTGAAGTCTAATATGAGACCATGGTATAGCATACATACAGATGATGAGAAGCAAAGGGAAAGGAGAAGAGGTAAGGTGATTATTGTTGCAGCGAATCTCTGAGGATGAAGGCTTTTTATTAAAAGCGGAAGCAAAGACTGCATGACAACTATTCCCCTTCTCATTGCCTCCTTCTTGTCTCCAGCATCACTGCCTCTCAGCCTGCCCTCACCTCTGGGATTTACATGTTATATTAAGAATGCATAGATTATACCTGCGGAGTTTACCTAACTATAACTAAACAGCTCCGAGTGCAAACTGTTAAATGAGAATGCAAGTTGCAAGCTGTGAATGACCTGCAGACGAGCCAACTCCTGGTTAAAACAAGATGTTTTTATAGTATCCTAAAGCCGAGATCATCATCTCTTAAACACCATTGTAGTAATTGTTTTGAGTGATGTTTCAAGGACTTTGCTCGACCTCAAAGAGCAGGGATTACCAGAGAGAGAAAGGAACGGTCTGCCAGAAGTCCTGACCTCAACCCCACTGAACACTTGTGGGATCAGCTTTGGCTGAACTGCAACAAACGTTGGCTGTGGAATCCCACATCACCCCACAGCAGTGTGTGACCAGACTGATGACCAGTATGAGGAGGTGCTAGGCTGTTGTAGCTGTGTACGGTTCTTCCACACACTACTGAGGCTCCTTTATGTTTAAATTAATTAATTAAAATTGTTAATTTGCCAAAAATGTCTTGTTTCTTCAGACTTCAATCAACCAAACAAGAGTCTACAGCAAATAAAAGCTGTTTAGCATTGGCAGAGAAGATTTGGCAAATCTTCCATAGACGCAACCCACATACTCGCTCTGCTGCTCATCAACATAAGTTCCTTAAAAAACTGGTCCCGTTTAAAAGGGACATAATCGGACTTTCCAACAGTTTAAGATCTATTCCCACGAAGCATTGTTACAAAGGAATAATCTATCAAACACAAATTTCCTTACCCTTTGTGCCTAGTTTAGTTATATGTATGCTTTAAATAAACACACCACAATGACGCTTGTCTAATTAACATCCAACTTCTGATAAATACAGTGTCTCCTGACTTTTGTCAGGCCCCTAATTTGGAGGATGCTTCTGAATCATACCTCAGTGTATATGACCTGTAGGTTGCAACTCAGGTCTATTGCCTTGCGTGATTCATGTGCTGAAAACTTGGCTCTCATTGTACTTTTGTTTTAAAAGTTCACTAACATTTGTTTGTTAATGAGGTTTTCTACAGATGGTGCTTTACTGAAATACAACCACGTAATCATGAACACTGTCATCCATCATGAAAAGCACATTTTCACTCTGAGATAATGACACACATAGGATCTTGTCCCAGTTGTTTAAACGATGCAAGTTGATTAATTCATCTAATCTTTATGTATCAGAAACTCTTCTATAGATAGGTGCAAATCTTTTTTGGAGAGAAGACCAAAAAGATGGGAAATCTAGTTCATTCTAGACATTTTGAATACTTTATGTTCAATAATTGTATTTCTGTTTTTATTTTTATTTCTTAATTTGTGTGTTTCTTTATACTGCATATGGTCGGTCTATATAGTCTTCTGTATAGCTGAATGGGACTGAGAGGAGTCATTTGGCTCACTACTTCCTCATATCGCTCTCTTGTGAAATGGGTCTGGTACCACTACCATTCGTGTACTGAACCACTTGCAACAGGGCAAGAACTGGCTTTGTGCAACGACTCATACAGGAATAGAGCACTGGTCAAAGCAAACAAGATGGCTGCCTTCACATGCTTTGTTTCTCTGATTGGTTGAATACCTATCCAATGGATTCCAGAGGCAGTTTTCCTGGTGTCCATTAGTGCTTCATCTTTAAAATCAAAGTGGAATCCAGAGGAACCAGACTAGCTCTTTGTATGAAGAGTGAAATAATAAGGATGGATGGCCAGGCTAGCAAGAAATAAATCTACAGCTGAAACACACACACAGTCCTGCTGGATGGTTTTCATTGATCCCTAATTCACATTTTACCTTGAGACATCGTTGACTAATAATATTGACACAAGACGTTTAAGATTGTGATGGAAATATCAAACCCAAATATCACACTGACCTTCAGCAACACTTTCTGGGCTTCATCCTCCTTTGTTTTTTGTCTACAGATGACAGGGCACGTACAGGAAGAAGAGCTGGATGAAAGGCAGATCTAAGTGATGGTGTTTTAAAAATGAGGAGATGGAGGCAACAGACATCAGTGAGATCAGGGCTTTGTTTTGTTTTTTGTTTTTTTTATCATTACTATTATTATTCTAAATTCCTCTGAGTCGTCTGAGTGTCATTAACAACATTAAAATCTCATTTCCACTTTTCCCAAACTCCTGATTCTCTACTTTGATGAGAAGATTATCTATGTTTCCTTGATTAAGATTATCATTTGTGCCCATATATTAATTTACCAATCTTGTCAGAATACTTGAGGCATCGTTTTTTGTTTTTGTTGTTTGTTTTTTTTGTGATATCAGCACAAACGGCTTTGATTATGTGGATAAAAACACCCCTCGTCCTTCAGCCTGTATATCACTGATAATGTCAAATTAATTGGTTTTAAATGACAACTCATTTTCAAGGCAAGTTTTACAGATTTTTAATGACCTGAAATTTCTGACCCAGTTGTGCTTTTGCTGGTTCTTTCACAGATAAGTCACATTGGACTGTGACTGATTTGAAAACCAACTTAAGTTTTTATTTATGAATTTATTTAACAGTTGATGCAGAGAAATTAATCCATGCCTTTGTTACTTCTAGGCTGGATTATTTTAATGCATTATTTTCTTGCTAAAAACCTTCAACTGGTCCAGAATGCTGCAGCACCAGTACTGAACAAAACTGGGTACAGACCACATCTCACCATTTCTAACCTCGTTACATTGGCTCTCTGTTAAATTTATAATTGAATTTAAAATATTACTTCTTACATGCAAAACTTTGAATGATAAAGCTCCAATCTATGTGAAAAGTCTGTAGGTCTAGAAAGGGTGGAAGAGCCTTCAGCTATCAGGCTCCTCTATTGTGGAATCAACTCCCACCTCGGTCCAGGAGGCAGACTCCCTCTCTACATTTAAGGTTAGAGTTAAGACCTTCCTTTTTCTTGTTGTCCAATGAGCATCTTCATCCTGTCTGATCTCAGTCTCAGATAGTCTTGTATTATTTAATAGAATCAACATCATCTATTTTCTGCAGTCTCACTCTCTTCTCTCTTCTCCATTTTCAGGTGATGTCATGGTAATGTTGTGTCCCCCTTTGCCTCCCAAACCTTCCATCTTCTGACCATCCTGATGTTTACCTGCACCTGTCAACTGGATGCCACTGATGCCTGCTGGCCTGGCCAACACCTGAACCCTCCGACCACCATCTATTTACATTTTTTTATATCAGATATTTTTATATTTTTACACACTGCATATTTTTGTACCTCTCAGCTCTCTGTCCTTCATCCTCGCTGTCTCCTCATGTCTTCCTTTACCCAGCTGGCTATCAGGAGGATGGTCCCCCATAACTGAGTCGGGTCCAGCTCAAGGATTCTTCACCAGAGGCAGTTCTTTCTGTCCACTGTTAGGTTTTGCCATGTTCTCAGGGGTCATGCTCTGGGTTTCTCAGAAGCACCTTGAGACGCTTTATGTAGATATATATAAAATAAACTGAATTGAATTTATTTGTTTTGCAAAGGGGCTGTGCACTTCTTTAGATATTACTTAGACTAAGCTGACAGCCTTGTTCAGCTCAAAATGCATTTTTAGAGTTTTGGGTGGCAACTTCATTTGGACTTTTTTTTTTTTTTCCATTTTTCCATTCTTATTGATCGAAAATCTATTAATTCTAATAGATTAATGTCTGGGGGTGAAAGTGCAAGCTTACCTGCTCATCATTAACCATTCTTCTTTGACTTTAGATATAATTTGAGATAAGAACAGTTCGAAGCCAAACATCACTTACTAATCACTGACTTCATCATTTAATGTCCAAAGAAATAAAGTTTGATTGTGATGTAACTGATTGCAATAGTGATTTCATGGAAGGCTACAGAGTAACAAATTGTTTCTTGTTGCCAAGTAAATGTCTTCTTTTTAGTTTTTTTCTTTGTTTCTTCATTTGATCTGTTTTGATTCCTTGACAGCTGAATTGGATGTGATGACAGCTTGGGGCGTGCGATTCTCTGTGTGTCATCTATAATTGGTAATCCGTGATTTTCATGTTTGAGAAGCAGAAAACCAGAGCAGCAATCTGTCAGAACTCAGGCAAACAGTCAAAGCATCAAGGCGTGGTTTTTGTAGGCTGTAAGAGAGAAGGAATTTCACTGCTAATAGATTAAATCTAGACAAAATGAAATCAGCATGAGACAGGTCCCCATGATTTTATAATGCATAAATGCAAGCACAGCGACTAATTAAATGAGAGACAGACTGAAAGAAAATCCAGACAGGTAGGAACACCAATGGGATGAGAGGGACTTTGGACTTTGTGTCAAATGTTTTTATTACACGTCTCATGGGTATGCAGGGTAAAAAGACTGCATGTAGGGGCGCACGGGTTTGAAAGGCGCACAGTAAAGACAGAATGAAGATGAAACCCTTGTAAAACTGCAGCAACAGTGTCGTAGAACACCCCCCATATTGAATTATTTTTGTAGCAATTGCAGTAGTTTAAATGATTATGATTAAAACAAGACATGAATCCAGCACTGCTGTAAAACATTTAGGTATTTTGTAAAACTCTTCGATTCATCAACTTCTCCCATTTATCTGGGGTCGGGTTGCGGGCCCAGACCTCCCTCTACCCGGCCACTCCTTCCAGCTCAACCGAGGGAATCCCAAGGTGTTCCCAGGCCAGCTGAGAGACATAGTCCCTCCAGCGTGTCTCCTCCTGGTTGGACGTGCCAGGAGGCATCCTGACCAGATGCCCCTGTGGAGGAAACTCATTTCAGCAGCTTGTACTCGCGATCTCCTTCTTTTGGTCGCCACCCACAGCTGGTGACCATATAGGTGAGGGTGGGAACGTAGATCAACCAGTAAATCGAGAACTTCGCCTTCTGACTCAGCTCCTTCTTCACCACGACGGATCAGTGCAGCGTCCACATCACTGCAGATGCTGACCCGAGCCGTCTATCAATCTCCCGCTCCATCACTAACCCTCATTCGTGAACAAGACCCCGAGATACTTGAACTCTTCCACTTGGGGCAGGACCTCATCCCAGCCGCTTCACATTCAGCTGTGAATCGTTCCAGTGAGAGCTGGAGGTCCCAGCCTGATGACGCCAACAGAACCACATCATCTGAAAAAAGCAGAGACCCGATCCTGAGGTCACCAAGCTGGATCCCCTCAACACCTCGGCTGTGCCTAGAAATTCTGTCCATAAAAGTAATGAACAGAATCAGTGACAAAGGGCAGCCTGGGCGGGGTCCAACTCTCACTGGAAACGAATCTGACTCTATATCGTCTCTGTACAGAGACCGAACAGCCTGTACAAGGGAGTCCAGCACCCCATACTCCCGAAGCACCCCCCACACGAGTCCCCGAGGAACACCTTTTCCAAGTCCACAAAACATATGTAGACTGGACAAACTCCCATGACCCCTCCAAGACTCCAGAGAGGGTGTAGAGCTGGTCCACAATTGCACAACCAGGACGGAAACCACACTGCTCCTCCTCAGTCCGAGATTCGACTATCCGACAGACCCTCCTCTCCAGGACTCCTGAACAGACCTTCCCAGGGAGGCTGAGGAGTGTGATCCCCCTATAGCTGGAACACACCCTCCAGCCCCCCTTTTTAAAGAGGGGGACCACCACCCCAGTCTGCCAGTCCAGGGGTAGCTACTGTCCCCGACGTCCACGCAATACTACAGAGGCATGTCAACCAAGACAGCCCCACATCATCCAGAGCCTGGAGGAGCTCCGGGCAGATCTCACCTCCCCCCCCCACATTTCACATCCTTCCACGCATGTTTAAGCCAGAGTCAGATTCAGAGGATGAATGTGGAGAGTACAGCAAACCATACCAGCGATTTCTTTTCAATGAACGCTATACCTACTATTGTGTAACATTATGCCATATTTAGCTCACTCACTGTTTGTTTTCCTGCTGCGAGACAGACCATAAAAGTGGTGGTGACTATGGTGACTGACCCATGATTTTTACACTAAAATGCATGCAGGTGCTGGTTGTCAGCTGAAAACGGACAGTTCATTCCAGATTCACAAGCTTCCAGCAATGCACAGATTTAGTGAGTTTCAATCTGTCTACAAATCCAGCAGAGCGCTGGGCCTTGAAAGTCTTCCTTGAAGTGTGACATAAAAACAAAGGCATTTTTCTCTGTTCCTCACCTGAACAAACAACCTTCCTTCACAACTGAAAGCACATTTCCTAAGAACACAGACCAAAACGTACGAGCAGATCCACCAAGATAGAAAACTTGTACATTTCTGCTTTTAAAATGAACTCTGAACCTCTGCTGGACAAACACGGAGTGCAGAATATAAGCATACAAAGAAATGTAACATTCTGATGTCATAGAGTGACAACTTTTGTAAAAAAAAAAAAAAAAACTTTTCCAGAAGGAAACATTCATTTCAGTTTTTGTGCATTGGAATACTGCTGCGTGCTTTTACCATGTTTAAAGTTGTGGTATAAAGAATCTAAAAATTGTCAAGTAGAATTTGTACATTGTTGTATTAAAACTTTACCATTAAAAAGAGAGATAAAAAGCTTGCACCACCTCTGACAGGATAAATAACCTGACCTGAGTGGCTGAAGCTGAAGAAAATGTTTACTGACTCCTGACTGCTACAGCCACCGACTCTTTATCCTCTTTACAAATTTGTGTTATGTTGTATTTTTTTTCAAACTGCAGATTTATAGATAACAAGGGAGAGTTTGATATACTTTTTTTTTTCAAAATGAATCAAAGGGATAGTGTCACTTTTAAGCTTTCAGTTATAATTTACACTTTTTCTAATGTGCCAATCTTTTTAAAGGAAAGGGTTAATAAGGCATATTATCAAATACTATTACTAATAATAGCAATAATGATAATAATAATTCTATCACCATAAAGGCATGTCGACCTATTTTAGAAGAACAAAAAAATAAAGCAGCAAACATGTGCATACTTTGAGTTGATCCAAAATAAAATAGTTTTAAATGAACAACTGGTGAAGGCAAAACAGTTGTTCTTTGTTCCTTAATGACTACACATGTTATGTCTCACCACAAACCCAAAATGCAGGGCCTTCAATGGGGCCTTTAGTGCGCTGATAGCTGGCATCTACACAGGCTGCAGGAATGAAAGAGAATTTTTGATGTGTTTTCTTTGCCAAAGTAAAGGTTAAGTTTAAAAAAAATCTTCCAAAGAAGACTGTTTGAAAAAGTGGGAGCTTTTTTAGCTGGCTGAGGTCATCAGTCAGCTCTGAATCTTTTATAGCCCAGCTGAATGACCTGCTGCTCTCACCACCATCGCACACACAGTGAACAGCAGTTAGAAACAGCAGACCGTAACACACACACTCACCTGCCCACATACTGACTGGAGATGGGCCCTCTGTAGAGGTGGGCATGCTCATGCTCTGGACTGCAGTTACAATGGCATCCCCACTTCCCCACACACATACAGTATGCACCCGCAGTGAATTGTGCAGGGTTCAAAGGTCAGAAAGTCAGGGTTGAGAGGTGACCACAGCCAGGTGTGCCTCTCCAATTATCAGCTGCCGCTGCCTCTGCAAGACACACACAAACACACTCATTTGACTCGAGCTCCCCTCTCATCTCTCCCCCTCCACACAATTAAAGCACCTCTCTGCTGCAGCACCTGCGGCCACATGCAGAAAACTCTGTAGCTTCATGTGTAACACTGTGCTGTCGGTTCTGTTTGCCAGAATGTTCTCTTCTGTGAATGCTGTCAGCTGTCATTTTCTGGTCACTATTTTTTTTCTTTCAATCACCGATTAAAGATTTGTCTTCTCTTTTCTTTTACTTTTCATGACATGTAAAAGAAAGAAAAGAGAAGAGATGTGTCGCGTTCACCTTCTTCCTCCACCATCCATGTTGTGCTGCTTGAAAACATGTTCAACTAAACTGATTAAAGAAACCCTCCCACAAATAAATAAGAAGTATATTTCAAAAACTGATTAAATGAATGGCATGTTATGAGAGATGACCAGCTGGTTTTTATACAAATATCTGGCATACTTGCAGTACTATTTGGTTAAGAAAAAAAAACAGAGTTTGATGAGCTTGTTGAAAGACATGAATTGGTGATTGAATAAATACATATGTAAGAGGCAGGAGAGACAGAAATTGAGGTGAGAGGGATAAAAACTGTAAAACAAAAAAGGGGGAGTAATAGCAGGAGATGAATGAGAGCGCATTATGTGGGATGAAAAGAAATCTGAAGATGGGGGCAGATCAAAGCAAAGACAGGCGATGAGTAAAATGTTGAGATGAAACAGCAAACTGAGAAAAGACAGAGGCCGTCTTCCTGCCACAGAGTTAGAGGTTAAGATTGTAAATATGTTTCCTTTTGGGCTGGAGAACCTGCTCCTCTCTTGGCAGACAAACTCAGAGTCCAGAGGGGGCTGATCCCAAAGAGCACGTAACCTCCAGGAAAACATCGAATTTAGTTGCACTTTTCCTGTAAATTTGAAACTAAAGACTTCAGCTCAGCACAATTGCAGTATGTACTTTTGGAAAGCTCGAAAAAGAAGCTCCTCATGAACGTGAAAATGAAAGAATAATATGGGTTTAACCAGGTGTAAAACTTTTCAAAGTACAACCTGAAGTGCTTTACGGAGCAAAACAAGACCTCGAAAGAGAGAAACACTGACATTAAGCAAAATGTAACATCTTTAAACAAAAACACCACATTTCAAAGATTCTCTAAACTGCAAATTTAAAAAAACAAAGAGGCCCAAAACCTGAACATCTTTAACAAAGTCAAACGCAACAGGCTTGGTTGTATTTACTTTAATAACACCTGCAAATAATAAAATCACTGAATGAGCTGTGATTGGACCGTGGATACAGTCCAATCAAATTGGGTAATCCTAAAGGAAATGTTATTTTACTCGCCGACGTGGAAGCAGGATACTAATAAAGTTATTGTAAATAATTAATATCAATTTCTAAATCCTTCTTTGATGGCTATTAAATGTGTGGCTGAGAAAAAAATGAGCCAGGCCGCTTTTCTCACAGTTCCCTTTCTAATTAGCCCAGTTACTATTAAGAAAACCAACATTTGCCAGTAAATAATAACTGATAAAATAAAATGAGCTAAAGTATTTTCTGTGAAGCATTGGCATGTTATGGGTGATATTTGTGATGCCCATGATAAGATCATGCCTGTGCAGAAAAACGGTAGACCTCATGCCCTTTTAAAAAAAAATTCATCCAGCTCCCACAAATGCATGTGACAGATGGTTCAATATACTTTCCTGACAAATACGACATGTCACCATTCAGACGTCTCCAAAGTGAGCGTTACATGTTTGATTGTCTGATGAAATTAAAATCATTTCAGCATCATGAAGAGGAGATGGAAAAAGCTCTGAGTATTTAAGTAAACCTACTCCTGACCAGATTTCTTCACAGATTCAGTTACCATGGTAACAGACTCCGAGTATCAGTTACCATGTTTTCTGGAAACAGTTTAACTGAACTTCCCTGAGTTCAGGTTGAACATCCGAACATCCCCTAGTGAGCATTTACTGTGTGTGTGTTTGTGGTGTGTTTTAGACCTGTTGATGTACGCTGCAAATAGAACTGCCAACTCAGGAAAGTGATGAACTGGTCCATATGTGTCAGCTTAGCTTCTCACCTGCTAATTCAAAACATCCAAGTCTCACAATGGTAGACACGCAAAAGTAGGCACACATGTGCACACTTACCTGACCCCTGTAAGCATTCATAAAACAGCGAGATCTTTAAATCAGAAGTGAAGGTTAAATGAAAGGAGATGAAACTATGTGACTGTGGAATCTTTCTCCTTTGCTATGCTGATGATATGCAGCTCTGCATCAACACGGACTCAACCCACTCTGCAGCTCGGTCACTCTCATGACCACCCGTCTGGAGGAGACAGAGGCATGGATGAGCCAAACCTTCCTTTAAACAGCTCACAAACTGAAGCCATACTGGTTGACACCCCACATCAGGTCCAGTCATCCTCCAGAAACACCATCACGTTCCCCTCTCATCTGACATTTAATAATCTCATCTAACATCTGTGTAAAACTTCATACTTCCATTTCAAAAACTCTGCCAAACTCCACCCCACCCTCACCCTTCCTGATGCGGAAAAGCTTGGGCTTGCCTTCGTCTCCACCCAGCTGGACTACTGCACCACACCCACCCTCAAAACCCTTCACAAGCTCCCCATATCCTCCAGAATTAAATACAAAACTGTTCTGACAGTTTGTCCTTGGAAACCATCTCATTTAACTGTGAATGACTTTATGAACATTAGAGGCCAAAATCATCTACCAACTATTGTATGGAGACAGCACAGAGACCTTGGAATCAGCTGGACCTGTAACGCTGAGCGTATAATGCCAAAACCCAAGACGAGGGTGCAACAGATGGTACTGAAGTGGTCTGGCTTAGATATGGTTGCTCTGGTGGGTCTGGAACACAAGAACAGAAATGAGTTTCGTGACAGGATGGGAGCCAGGGAAAACAAGAATATGATTTACCAGATGCCACAGAGTCCAAGGTCCACCGGGTCACAGAATCCAGTCTAGCGGGCCTAAGGTGTTCGCTGATGACAGGGTCTTAAATCCACCATCCAAAGTCTCGTGGTCCAAAAAGCAGTCCAGGGTCATGCACAAGAGGGTGTCAGGCCGGGAGAATCCAGAATCCAAAAGACTAGAGACAGGGTCAGGGTCAGGTAAGGTTCAGCAACAGGAGGTCAAAACTCTTCTCTCACACTCTGGTAATGGACTAGGCAAAAGCAGTGGTCAGAAACAGGCAGGGTCATAAACCAGAAACTTGCCACATGAACTAGGGCTTGAAGGGTGTGACCAAAAAAAAACAAAACAGACAATCTCACACTGAGTAGGTGAAGAGCAGGAGTTTAAATAGGGAGCAGCACAGGTGAGGACAATGAGCAACCAGCAGGAGAGGCAGGGAGAGTGAGCAGCACAGACAAGGCTGGACAGAGACAGGACCTACTGGTTCTTAGACTGCTTCTCTACTATTGATATTTATGAATTAACCTCAGTTGTCCCTCACTCAAAGACATCTACACAATTTTTTTTCCCATGATAAGTTCTGTTATCATGGATCTTGTCAATGCATCCCCTGTGACCAGATATGTACCTGGATATACCAAGAGTTCAGTCATTAAACCTCTACTCAAAAAGATGTCTTTGGATTCTGACAATAAAGGCCAATTTTCAACCTTCCTTCTTTTCTTGAGAAAATCAGACAAGTAATCATCTTTGTAGAAACAACGTAAATGTTGAGCTTCAATCAGGGTTTAGACCTCTTCATAGTCCAGAAACTGCTTTGGTCAAAGTCACCAATGACCTTCTCATGGCTGCTGACAGTGGATCCGTCTCTGTTCTGGTCCTCTTGGATCTCAGCGCAGCGTTTGATACCATCGACCACCAGATTCTTCTGAATAGATCAGAGCAAGTTGTTGCAACTAAAAATATCATAGTCCCTTACTGTCCAAGTAGAACAATCCACTTCCTGAATGTAGGTTCTTATGTCAGATATTTGTATATTTTGTACCACGTGCAATATATTTTTGTACCTGTCGTCTCTCTGTCCTTCACCATCCTGTCTCCCTTTGAAATTGTTTCTTATCCCACTGTTTTTCAGCAGGAGGGTCTTCCTACAAGCCAGGTCCTGCTCAAGGTTTCTTCCCAAGAGGGAGTTTTTTCTTGTTACTATTAGTCTTTGCCACGTGCTCGGGGGTCATGCTCTGGGTTTCTCAGAAGCACCTAGAGACGCCTTGTGTTGTAATAGATACTATATATATAAAATTGAATTGAAAATGGAAATGCCAAATAGAATGCATGTTATAGGTATATAAACCCATATTTTATTCATTACAGAAAATAGAAATGAATGCTGAAAGTGAGATCTTTTACTATTTCATGCCAGTATTAGCTCATTTTGAATTTCATGGCAGCAACAAAAAAAGTTTAAACATGGGCAATAAAAGGCTGGAAAGCTAAGTGCCAGTAAAAAGAAAAACCTGGAGGAAAATCTTCCAACAAATTGCTTTAATTGGCAACAGGTCAGTGACATGACAGATTTAGAAAGTTTATCTTAGCGAGGCAGTCTCTCAGAAGAAACTATGAGCAGGGCTTAAAATCTGCAAAAAAAAACTGTCTAAAACTTGTGAAACAATTTCAGAACACTGTTCCTCAGTGTAAGATCACAAAGACTTTGAATATGTCATCATCTAGAGTACATAAAATCATCAAAAGATTCAGAGAATCCGCTGAAATCTTTGTGTGCCTGTGACAAAGCAAATCCATGCTGAATGCTCACAATCTTCAGGTCCAAGTGGCAGGTGGCATTAAAAAGAACATGATTCTGTAATGGAAATCACTGATGGTTGTTTTGTTTTTTTCAAAAATACACTGCATAATAATAAAGTTTCCTGTCAAAGAAAGACAAAATTGTATGTGAAAACTTTAAAACTATCTCCTGTATTGTTTCTTAACATGCTGAAGCTGTTGCCAGACTGGTTGCCAGACTGGTTAGTTTGCTGTTGCCACATTTAAGCCTTATTTGAACAGTCCAGTACCTCTCATACTGGGAAGCAACTCAAATCAGGTAGCGACATTCACCAGTATTTATTCAAACAAAACAAGGAGGTGATACCATTCAAATTATTGCTATTAAATTAGAAGTGCAAAACAAGAGGAGTGACAAAAAGCAAAAAGTGACATCCAGAGAAACATGTTCTGCTGTGGCCAGAACATGTTGTAAAAGTGTACTTAGTTTTTCACAGTTTCTGCATTTGTCCAAGATTTTGTTAAATAAATCAGAACAATTGTATGATATGTCATGCAAGGATTTATTTATATAGACATATATATTTATAATGTGAAGCATGAAATTAAAAGATGATGTTTTTTCTGTTCTACATGAAGTCTTTTTGCTTATGGAGGAAACACAAGATACTGCACGTAGCACAGACGAACACACACACACACACACACACACACACCACAATGCTCTGTAGGTCTTTACTTAATGAGCTTCAGATGCCGCTCATCCCCACTGAGCTGAAAAGGGAGAGAAAGATAGTCGCATTAGACAGTAGATGAGGGAGGAATGGAGCAAAGCAGGGTGGGAAGGAGAGTGAGGTGTAAGCAGAAAAGAAGTGTAAATGGGGAAAAAAGAAGTAGGTGATACTGAGGAGAGATGTGACCTCCTGAGTTATCACCGCATTCATTGTTGGCTTTCGTGTTTCTTTGTATTTTGTGCTATTTTTGAACTTGAACCTGACTCTAAAAGGCAAGTGTAATATCACCTGAACTAAAACGAATGTTCAAAACTTTACAAAATAAGTTCTGAGAAATGGCTTTATTGATTTTTATGCGTGATATTCATGAGGGCAACATGAAAAGCAGATTCAGTTATGCCATGTTTTGTATGCAATAGTTTGTAACCGCTGTCAGTCAGAGCAGCACACGACTGCATCCAGAAGGAAGTCACGTTGGTGACTGTGAACAATCTGATGGCGAGTTTGACATCCATGAGTGTGATCGCTGTCGCAGAGACGTGGGTCCGTAGACGCAGCGTGTGTTTGACCATCCTCCTGAACTCTGGATCTGTGTCCCGCTGAACATGAAGGAAGCGATAAGCATGAAAATGAACAGCTCATCAGCTGACATCTGGTACTCAACTAAAACAGGCAGATTCCTTTTGTAAAATTTGATCAATTAGTGTGCTTAGTTTCCAAGAAGGGAAACTTTTATCGGTGTGTCACCGGCATCAAATTCTAGTTGTGATTATACTTTATTTTCTAAATATAATGAAGATTTTCATTTATGAGGTAAGATTCAAACAAATAATAAATGACAGATTTAAACTTGTGCCACGTTTCATAAAGTTTTACAGATTTAATGCCCGTATTAAAGCAACACATTCTTTAAATATCAATATTCCTTATGTTACATTTTCATTTTGGAAAGTTCTGAATTCACATTTGTTTTAGAAATGTCAGCTTTAGAAGGTAAAGATGTGAATTTTCCCATGTTTGTACAAAAAAACATGAACGGTTAGTGGTTGGAAAGTTGGACATCTGTCTCCAAAACCATGATGATGCAGGGCTTAGAGTCAAAAATGCAAAGATATATTTGCATATTTTTATTTTTCCTGTCTTTGTTGTTGTTATTGATTCTTTGTTATGTTGTATGTATCATCTTCTTCCTTCTTCAGCCTTTCTCCTGCCTGCTGCTGCTGTGTGACGGTCGTGACAAGTTCCAGTGCTCACGTTGGATGTTGTGTCACTGCAGCCATCTCTTTCTCTTTTTCTCCCCTGTTTTTTTTTTCTTTTTTGTTTGTCTTCCCTCAACTCTGCATCACAAACAGATAAACACACGCAGGCTTACACTTACAACCCCCCTTCGTCCCATGTGCTGATCCTGCATACAGCTCCAATTACCTGGTGGCTGCAGCAGAAGGGTCTTAAATGGGCTCTAGCACCGAACAGGCATGTCTGAAAAGGATTGCTCAGTGGGAGGGAAGGAAGAAGAAGAGGAGGATGATGAGAGGGGGAAGATGTGGGATGAAGAGCAAAAAAGCAGGGCGATAGCAACCAGGAGAGTTAGATGTCAAAACAGAAAACAGTTTGGGGAGAGTGAGGAGGTTCTGCTTAAAGCCCATGCAGGGCCCAGGGTGAAGCTTATGGCAACTCGTGCAATCAAAATATAGCATTAACATTTAGTAATAAATAATACAATATGAGCTACTACTAATAACCTGATCAAATTAACAATGTAATAATAATGATGATCTTTAAACGGTAAATGCGAGAATGGGGATCTGAAGAAGAGAAATTTTTAACAATCAAAACAATTCTATACATATCAGACCTGGGGCCTCGTTTATAAACGTGCACGCACAAAATGGGCCTGAAAGTGGCACGCGTCACTTGCTACACATAGGCTGTGATCTAAAAAAACAAGCCTGACAGTAGAATATGTGCACCTGTACGCAAACTCTGAATCTTATGTCTGAATATTTTAAAGATGTAAAAACTGGCAGCGCAGCTGGTGAGATGGTGAATGTAGCCACGTTCATCTGGAGCATTTAAGCATTCATACCAGACTTGTAGAGCCTCCTAATCATAAACACAGAGGCCTGTAATATTACAGATGTGTTCCTGGATGCAGCCATACATTCCATAAGCTCTCATTTAAGAGTTACAGACAGAATGTACGTACGAACGCTGCAAATAATATAGTGATGGCATCATTGAACATTAACTGTGACGAGATGTGTAGCAATTAGTGTAATTGTGGCGTTATGGAGAAACAAAACTAAAAGGAGCGACACCGCCACTCTGAAAACCTCACCCAGGCAATACAAGGCACACAGGTCAATTTACTCAAAACCAGAAGACGTGGTTCCAAAGTTAAAAATTAATAATTAATTTAACGATCGTATTTGTTAACATGTTGAATCTAAAAACTCAATAACAGATAAAAAGACTAAGGCTGAGGGCTGGTGGATGGACCTGAGCTAGTATGAGGCAAGAGATCCACCAAAAAAACAACAACAACCAACTTAAATCACCCCACATGTGAGAAACACAGTGAAACAACCCACAAATTCCAAGGACAGAGCAAGACACGACGATGGTGGTGGAGGATCCCACCACCAAGTCACCAGCACCACCACCAAACGGAAGGAACCAAAACTTAATTCAGACAATCACACAAATACATCAAGTAAAGTAACAAGATACTTCATAAAATGGATAAATTCTATGGAGTTAGAAAAGTCTCAGCAGGCATGAATGCACAGGACAAGATTTGAAAATGCACAAGATGATTTGTAAATGCGCACGACAAGATTCACACATTATTTCTGATGCACACAAATATAACTCGATTTACATTACATACTTCTGGTCTGTGGACTTTGCTGCATTTGCGAGTGAATTTTGAGACTTTCCTGTCGTGGCTCCAACTCACAAATGCATTTTTTCTAACAGGAATGATCTGCAACCAATCAGATATCGTCCTTGTTTCAACCAATCAAAAGCACGCATCCCACGTAGGAACTGATTTACTCCCTCTAAAGAAAAAAAAAATAAAATTTTTCACCTCAATTGAAAAAAAATCAATAAATGCATATGCATACATATATATATGCAAATATATATATGTATGTATATGTGTATATATATATATGTAGACCACATATACATACATATATATATATACATTTGAACAGTCTTTTCTTTGATTGAAAATATTACTTTTTTGATTGAAGATAGCGCTGTTTGAATGTTTAATGTGATTGGATAGTGAGTAAATCGGTTCCCATGTGGGATGTGTTCTTTTGATTGGCTGAAACAAGGACGATATCTGATTGGTTGCAGGTCATTTCTGTTATCAGTTGAACTGGTTCAGACCTTCAGTGAAGACAATTTAGTTGATTGAATGAAACAAATCAGCTGTGCTGCTGCATGGTTGAAACAAAAACCTGCAGCCACACCGGCCCTTTCATGGATCAGTTTGACACCCCTGCCCTAGAGCTTTACTCTTGGATCTATGTGCTGAACTGGGTCCAGTATTGGAAAGACCAACCCGCCGGACATCCCTGTTCATATTAACCACTCTGAGCAATTTGCCAACAGGTATGTGTTTAACATAATTAACAATTAATTAATTCTCTGCCTGAAGTCACTTTAGGGAACCACATAACTCTGTGAAATCATTCATAGGTCTTGGATATCTACAGCCAGCGCTAAGCGCAGTAATGCTGCCTCCTGGATGGTTGCTAATATGACCAGTCCGTACATCAGTTTTTTCCAATTTTTTTCCAATGTGTTTGACACATCAGACATAATACCACACAATTTACTCAGTATTGTTCTAATTTATTTCAATTCATCAATTATTTCTGTCTGATTTTTCAGAACAGCATTCATTAGCGCCAGTCCTCCTCCAGACACATCATACGCTTGGGGCGTGATTGCATGGTCTCCGGGTTACCATTGTTAACCAATAACATCGATTGGCTGGTTCATTTAAATACACATTGACGTTCACGAGGTGCTTTGCACTGACCATTTATGGTAGAATGTGGGTGTACAGGGGCCTTAATTGCCAGATTTGTTTGTTATGTGATGCTATAAGTATTTTCTATTAGTAAAAGGTCTGGACTGAAGATATGCCAGTTTAGCACCTGGACATACTCAATGTTGTTGTAATGGATGCAGTATGTGGTTTAGCATTGTCTAGCTAAAATATGCAAGGTCTTCCCTAAAAGAGAGAGAGAGATTCATGGATGGGCTTATGTTGTTCTGAAACCTCTTTGTATGTACTCTTCATCATTGATGGAGTCTTTCCAGATGTGTAATCTGCCCATGCCATAGGCACTAATGTCACCCTATACCATCAGTGATACAGGCTTTGAAACTAATCGATCACTAATTGGATGGTCCTTCTCCTCAGCTTCCATCATTTCCAAAAAGAATTTCAAATGTTTATTCATCTGACCACAGAGCAGTTTTCCATTTATCCTCAGACCATTTCAGATGAGCTTTGACCCTGGCATATATTTCTGGATCAGGTTCACATATGGATTCTTGTTAGCATGATACAGCTTTTTTTTGTGGATTGCACAGTGATTTCTGAAAGTGTTCCTGAGCCCATGCAGTGATGTTCAGTAGAGATTCATGACTCCTTTTAATTTAGTGCCGCTCCATTTTTGACTTTCAGCTTTGTCTCTTGCACACAGAGCTCCTGAATCTCTGTATCTTTTGGTTATGTTATGTACTGCAGATGGTGGGATCTTCAAAGTGTTTACGATTTTAGATCAAACATTATTCTGAAATTGTTCCACAAGTTTCAAATGCAATTTAGAGGTTCTGTCTCTATACTCAGTCATGTTACTGACCTGTTACCAAATGTTCACCCATTTTTTTTCTTTTCCACCTTTTTTCTGTTCCTGTTCCAATTTCTTTTGAGATGTGTTGCTGCCATCAAAGTCAAAATGAGATTCGCACTGCTTATTTTGAAATTGGGGTTTTACATTACAACAAAAAAAAAAGTGTTGTGAAAAACATTAGAGTCGATGTGAATGAGAATTTTGGGGATTTTTAAAAAATGATTAAAACGATTTTTTTTTTTTAATGACATGATTGAATTACGGGGTCTTAACACTTACCTTCGTGTTTACTTTCAAGTGTTCTAACATGACATTTAAGGGTGGAGCCGAACCCAAATACGGTATTCGGAAAGGCACAAATAACATGCTTTTTACAAATACTTATTTTGAACAAATACTTTAAAAAATATTTGTATTCAGGAACAAGAAAAACTATATCAAAAGCTGCGTTTCCTCATGAAACCACAGTGTCCGGATGAGTGAGTGACGTTCAGGAGTCGGGGGAGTGAAAGAGGTGACTGATACAGGCTGCTGCACACAGCAACAGAGAAAAATAACACTTTACTGCATCACTGTTTTTGTTGAATACAGTTTTGTACCTTAACTGGATTCTGGAGGCAGTTTATAATTTTCAGGAAGCGGAGTTTGATCGGGAGATTATTCCATTACGCTGCATTATTGACGTCTGCAGTTGGGTGCTCTCATGTTTGCTCTGTTTACGTAGCTCTGTTAGCTCGCTAATTTAGACAATAGGCTGTTGACAGTAACGTTAACGTTTGTAGTTGTGTTGAATTGTATGCACTCGTGGAAGTTATATGGTACAGACAGCAAGATGTAGGATGTAGGATGTAGAATGTAGGCTATAAGGCTAGTTAACCTCAGCATAGCTTCCTGTCACTCATTAACTTGGCTGAAACTCCCCAGCAGGATGGTGGATTGATAATGTTCACAATGGTATTTTATTGTTGGCGTAACCATGGATTAGATAATGGCTGTTCTTAGGGCCCGAGCACTGAGAGTGCTTAATTGAGGCAGTAAGGAGTCAGCCCCCCCATGCATCCAGCACCTGCAGCGGTTTTTGAGGTGGCTGATGGCTCGCTCCACAACAGTGCACGCATGAGCTTGGACCACACTGAAGCCTGCCTCCTCTGCGCTCTGCAGGTTTGCAAATAGTGTGAGGAGCCAGGGGAGCGCCACTGTCACCAGCAAGTTGTACCAGAATAATAATCATGAATCAGGTTTTAATTTGTAAAAATTTCTACAATGTGCATTTACTTACCAAGGAGACAGCCATCACTCGCAGATCCTGCCTGCAGCCTGTTTCCTACACTGCTGTGCGTCAGGATGAATGAGTCCTGCGTTGGCCCAGGACACCGTACCCCTAAATTTGTCAGAACCAGTCTGAGTCACAAATGACTTGTACATTGATCAAATGCACATTTCTACGGTTCTCATTGACAAATTCATTCTCCCTTTGAGCTATTATAGCAACGTGAGTGCAATCATGTTGTTTACATTAGGGAAACCTGAAATTGCTGCAAGTTGCCTTTTAATGTTGGCCTGTTCTCCCATAGTGTGAGGAAACTTAATGTATCGAGTGGGCAATTTAATAATACCCTCCAAACCGACTGGCATTATGGGATGGCTGAGATATTCCAGACCTAAGGATTGAGTTCATTAAAATGATCTCATTTAACCCAATGTCAGCTAATTCCCACTGGAAAGAGTCAGTTGCCAGGAACCCTAAAGTGGTCGACAGCTGCAGGTGCACCAGGATTGCATGGTTCCGGGGGATCAGTCGATCTAACACTGGGCCCAGTTCAGCACATAGATCTAAGAGCACTGCTCTAGGAAATCTGAATCGGCATATTAGCCAGTCATCATCATGGGCCATGAAATCTTTGTTCTCTCTGAAAACTCTCTCCATCCTGATGCTGCCATTGGCTCAGTCTTCAAGCAGTACTAGCGAAGTTGATGTAGAAGCAGGTAGTGATTTGATCTGTCTCCTTAACTCTGGTCTGAACACGACTCTTCAGAGACTGAGACTTGAAATCTGTGGATGGACAGTCAGATCAGACCTCTGGTAGAGGTGCCCGCAGCACATGCACATGAGTTGGTGTATATTGATCAGTTTAGATATATATCAAGCACTAAACAAGAGCTCTGCATCCTCCACCCTTAAGGAACAAACCAAACTTCATAGAGCACTGTACTGTAGTTTGGGGAAAGGTGGGAAATGATTTATAAGTACCAGTTTGTGTTGCTGTCACTCTTCTTACGCAGGTGATTACCAAGCACATTTGATGAAATTAAGTCCTGTAATGTCCTGCTGCTCTCTTTTACCACTTCTAAATAACATCCACTGGTTCTCAACAGAAAACTAAACCAGAATAATACATTTGTTTCATAAGAATATGAGTGAACTTGTTATGAAAGAAGCCATTGTTCTTTTAATTCATCACATTTAAACCATGAACACACGGTCACAGGATCTGAACTAAATCCTTCGAGGAATCTGTGTTTCCATTATGAACCTCATTTCCTCGTTTTGAAGTCAAAATCTGCTGCTGATTTTAGCTTGCATGCTAGCCCATCTCATGGGAAAAAAAGAAAAAACTCAGCAGCCTTCTCTGTTCAGTCATCTTTGTCCGAGCCTCTGAAAACCCAGACTGGCTGATATCAAATTGAGGAAAGACAAGAAGTGACATTTTGCATCACCTCTCTGTTGTGATGTCCACAGCTGAGCGGCAGCCTGAGGCACGGTCGCAGATGGGGGTCACACTTCCATTAAAGAGGCTAATGGCGTACAGAGACAAGGAGCCGATATTAGCAACAGGGAAAGCTATTATGAGAGAGTTGGAGGCAGCTGATTACAAAAATCACTGAAATGAAAATGACTTGGGAGATAAGTGGAAGTTGAGCTGTGAAGCTCTGAAGGCAACCGAAGCCCAGATCAGACCAAGAGAAGACGGAGGGGGTGGGGGGGTGTCTAAATGTTAGACCAACTAAAGCCAAGTTTGTTCATAAAGACCAATTCATACCCATAAGCACTTTAAAGTACTTTAAATAAATATATTAGGCTTTCTGCTGTCAGTTGTCCACAAGTGAATCCTCGAGGTCAGTGAACCGTCTCATTAATCAGAAAGTCTCTTTTCCAGATGACTGACAGACAAAGCTCCCAGTTTTTTTTCTTGCCTTGGTCTTTTCTTTTTCTGTTTGTGGGGCCTTTAAATATGTTAGACAATCTGGCCATCTGTCTGTCTGGACAGATGGTCCACCTGAACTGCATCAGGATCCTGATTCAGCCAGAACTCAGCACCTCTCATCTTTCATTTTTATTCCAAGCTGCTGTTTTAATCCCTGATATGACATATCTGAGCACATCTGAGTGTACTAAAATATGTTTTAAATTCAGTTTTAGTTCAGTTCAATTCAGTTTTTAAATATGTTAGAAATCACCTGGTCACAGCTGGTTTTAAGAATTATGGAAATACAACCACAGACTAATAACACTATACAAACATTTTCATTTTGCTTTTATTTATTTTGACACAAAGGAAAACAAAAAGGTACAAAACAAAAAAAAAACACTGAGGAATACAAAGTACCCCTTTAGCGCTGCGTAGGAGAGGAAATTGCAGCCAGGTGTTGCTAACCATCAGCGCTTTATGAATTCACAAATTCAGGTATTAAAAAAAAGAAGCCATTTGGATGCTTTTTAAGATGTTTTGGCAGTTTTCTGGTCAGGTATTAACATAATGCCTACAAGGAACGACATGAAAAAGCACCTCAGAGAAACAATTGTTTCTGCACACAAATCTGGAAAGGGTTTTATAGCAAGTTTGAGTTTAATGTTTTATAGTGACAAAAAATATAATTTACAGGTTTTAAAACAGAGGTGGTCTTCCCAGAGGTGGAAGTCCCAGCTTTTCTAACCCACGGTCATAATGCACAATGTTCAGTCATAATGCACAATGTTAACTCCCCCACCTAGCAGTGGGGGAGTTAACCACAAACTCCTTCAGTATCAGACTGATGTGAGTGCAAATAAAGAATATTTTACATATGTGGTAGCTGATGAATGTTGAACATCAGTCGTTTTTACGACTGAAGCAAACTATCGTTCTACCTGAACTGAAAACAACAAAGAAGACATCGTGGTGAGAGTTTCAAAAACCAAGGAGAACAAACTACCAATCACGTTTCTTGTGGTCCATGTTGCTGCAACACGTTTACATGTGGAGAGAGTTGCACGTCAGGCAATACTTTAATATAATGCTTTAATGACACAGAAGCATAAAACAGCCTTCAGACTGCACAAAAACACAGGATTATAAAAGGGTACAAACATATGTGCAGGACTGTATCCTGTGATACTCCAAATGGTTTAGACAGGGTTTTCATTGTCATACTCGTATAACGTTGGGTGAATATAAAAACAAATGGAAACTGCAGTCATGCGCTACCCTGCAGCATAGCCTGGACTTAAATATTCCCCTGTAACGAGATGTTTAATTCATCCATCCATTTTCTTTCACTCATCGCAAACCAGATTTCAGGAGCAGCAGTCTGGAGAGATCTCCTGTCCTTCCTCACCTCCTCCACCTCCTCCAGCTCTTCCCAGAAGGCACTGAGGCATTCAAGGCAGCCAAGTGATATTATCTCTCCAGCGAGTCCTCGGATCTGCCCCGAGGTCTCTTCCCGACGTACAGCTGGCTCTTGTCGCAGCCTTTTAGTATGAGCGGGATGATAATAACTTAGAATAGTTTAAAGTTAAATAAAAGCACCTCTGGGGGGGTCCACTTCTCTAAACTATTCCATGATGTTATAAAGCTGTCCCACATGGTGCAGCAGCTCGAGGAGCCCGTGGCGCCATTAAGATCGCAGAAGACTCTAACTCCAGCACGTGATTTATGCTTCATGTCATCAAGCCCCTCATGCTCATCTTACTGTTTCTATATAAAGTCCAATAAAGACGGAGGACCATAAAATAATTCTAAAACTGTCCAGAAGACTTGTGTTTTAATTAAATCATTCCAGTGTTTCTCATGTCCTTTCTTGGCAGAAGCACATTTGAAGCCGAGGTGAACAAAACCTGCAGCAAAGAGGATGGATGACGACATGTTTTAGAGTGAGGAAAGGAAAGTAGTTCCCCTGCAGGTGACTGCCATGTTTTCATTAATGTAGCATGACACATCACCATTTCAGGTGTCTTTCTGTTTTATAGAGGACCAAAAATATGTGTATACCAAGCAGAAATCGTCCCACCTCCAGATTGAAGCTCATCCAGGAAGTAGGTTTTGTTGCAGTTCCTCCCCTGACCACTAGGTGCTGGCGCCGAAACAGAGCAAATCATGTTAAAAGGTCCAACTTTGCATCAGAATTAAACCTATTTAAACCCTGGTACAAAATTATACTTAATGTATTAAACAATAAAGCTGCCCAATCAGATGCCTGTATGTTATTTGATATACTTGACTGATAGCTAGTTACTGATTCTGCCGTTGACTTTGACAGCTTTGTCCCGCCTCTTTGCAACATTTTTCAGGGAAAACTGGGTTTCAAAGGCTCTCTGTGCAAATCCATGCGTCACATGACCTTATAGTTTGTCCAGTATTTACAGTCTATGGTATATAATATATATTTTAAATCCAAAACAGAATATTGTAATGGCAGTTAAATACTGACATCTTCTCAGGAGTGGATGCTTCACAGTTGTTTTATCAGCATCACTGGACCACATCATGATGCGGTTTAAATTGTCTCAGCTAAGGTGCTACAGCATCCATCCGTGGTCAATCTTCACCTCCTCTAGTTGTAAGTTTTATCAAAAAAAGAAACTTTTAAGCCTAATTTTAAAGGCAGAGTTGGTATCTGGGTGAGTGTATCCACATGTTGGACTTCCTGACTTCATCCTGGGCCACATCATCACCATGGTTACTGCTAAAGGTTTGGTCATTCTTTACTTTCTCAACCAGCTGTGTTGTGAGATTCAGGCTAGTTCCTGGGAAATACATAAATAAATAATAATAATAATAATAATATTAATACAAATGAAATTTCACAATATTTTCATACTAATCGTCACAATTTTTTGTCTCAAGCACATTAAAAGAATAACTTTTTTTTTTTTAAATATTGTAAAAAGGCAAATTTTGCAATATGATTTTTGGCAAAATGGGATTTTTTGTCATAAAATGTCAAATTTCACAAATTTTACAACTTTTAGACTTAAATTGTTGTTTTCTACTAAAACCACGTTTTGTTCTTGTAAAATAAGAGATAAAAAACTGACCTTTTTCATAAAGGTTTTTTTGCTGTAAAATGACAAATGTCAAAATTAACCGGGGTTTTTTTTTATAGAAAAATAATTTTTGGTGATAAAATAAAAAATTTTCACAAAATTACAACCTTTATCATAAATTAAGACTTTTATAAAAAATTTTCCTTGTAAAATAACTAATTAAAAAGTATTTAAAAACAACAAAATAACAAAAAACAAAACAGAAAGTCACAAACAATTTCCTGTTGGAAAATATCAACTTTTGTAACATTTTCATGTAAAACTGCAAAGTCCAAATTTTTGTCAATTGTCAAAATTCCATTTTGTAAAAATAAAAAAATAGTTGTAAAATCTTTTGAAAATGGGTTACTAAATCATCAACCAGCTGCTCTCCACCTCAGTTATTCCACCTTAAAGCAGCTGCTCTCCACCTCAGTCATTCCACCTTAAGGCAGCTGCTCTCCACCTCAGTCATTCCACCTTAAAGCAGCTGTTCTCCACCTCAGTTATTCCACCTTAAAGCAGCCGCTCTCCACCTCAGTTATTCCAC
>JBAMYA010056039.1:0-29890 GCA_037176975.1 Arrhamphus sclerolepis | reverse complement strand
AGAAAATATGCAAGATATTTTGCACGCATGGAAAAAGCTTGAGCACAACAGCAAAGCTCAAACTTGAATGGAGGACAGTTGAGTGTACAAGACTGAATCCTAGGTGCAAAGATTCAGTTGTGCGTGAACCAGAACATACTGTATCTACAAACAACAGTGACCTTTTGGTGGGAGATTAATTTTCTGCTTAATCCTCTCAAATCAGAAAACTGACTTCTTGCTTAAAAATAGTTGTATGTCCCTACTATTTTGGACTATTTTGCTTTAGGTTGGAATCCAGTAACATGCTTTGATGTGCTTCTGGACATAAATTGGTAAAGTTAGATTACTAATAGGTACATTGGTACCATTTCCAATTCCATTTCCGCTGAAGTCCTTAAGTTACTTTGATAATCCTAACTGACAATACAATATTTAGTCCACAATATTTAGTCTGATTTAATGTCAGACATTGAGAAAAAATGGCTATGTGCCTTTTATGAAATGTATGTACAGTAATCAACTGATTTCAGCTGTGTGAGTACATTTCCTTAGTATTTGGTGGTATTTCTTTTGCCTTGGATCAAGTGTTTTAGGTTTCCTTACAAAAGCTTCTCATAATAGTTTGCTGGAATTTTCACCCATTCCTCCTGACAGCACTATTGTAATTGAGTCAGGTTTGGAGGCTGTGTTGCTTGCACATGCCTTTTCGACTCTGTCCACACATTTTCCATAGGACTGAGATAAAGACTTTGTGATTGCCAATCCATAACATTTCCTTGTTGTTCTTAAGGAAGTTTATATGGAAAGTTAATGATAAGTTAAAGCCAAGCTTAAAATTCCTGGCTGATGTCTTGATTTGTTTCTTCAATACTTCTGCTTAATGGCTTTTCTTCACGATGCCATCAATTTCCTCTTTGCTTGGCATTGTCAATGCCAGATTGCCTTTTGATTGTTGTAAGAAGGTATGTCAAGAATACAGAAACTTACTTATACTTAATATCACAAGGCTATGTAGACTACTCTTTCATTGGAAAAGTATCCCAGTTATAATAGGAGAGCATGTTTGCAGCAAAAACCTCTGTGGTGATCTATTAGGGGAAAAAATAAAATAAGATTTGATCAATAATCAAAATTGAGGGAACATGTTCAGTTAATTGCGATATTGATTTGAGGTCATATCCTCCAGCCCTAATTTGTTCCTGTTTATTTTCTTATGTCTCACTGTGCTCACTTATTACAAAAACTTGTTATTACAAATATATTATAATGATGGCAATACAATGTACATTGTCCACACCAGGATTAAATAAATGTCTGTTTTCTTTCTTTATGTGTGGGTGTGTTGCAGGTGTACAGTCTTATCTTTGGTGCATTTCTCACTGATCATAAAGGGGCCCAGAGTTGGATTCGGGAAATGAAAGGCATGAAGCAAAAGCCTACAGACCAAGTTCTGCAAATAAAGGTGAGTTCAAACACATGCACACACACGACGCTAATGCCACATATCAGAAAACTATGTTTTAGGAGATGTGATCAGGTGAGTTCTTCATCTTCTTTTGGTAGTCTTGTTATTATATCAATATATTAATCCCAGGTGCTATGCTGGTCGGATCAAAGACAAAATGATCCTGATTAATATATGGTAATGACAGTGGTACCTAGAGAGGTGTGACTGAGTGGAACGGCCTTTCTGATCTGAACCCTTTTGTTGGACATCTGTCCTAGTAATGGTCTTTCCACAGCAAAAACCATGTTCAAACATAAGAGTGTCCATAAGTGCATGTGGCACCAGAACACTCTTAGCCACAGTTCAATGATCGGCTTTACAGTCGTATCATCAGATCTGCGATTGTACTGGGTGACGAGAGTAGCTGAGCTGTCAACTCATCACTACCTGGTGGCTCAGATGGCAGGGGAGGATGCCAGTCAGACCTGGTAGACACAAACGTCTAGTGAGGGTTTGCTGGGAACTCTGGCAGAGGAGCCTGTCAGAGAGATCTCCAGCAGAGCTGCTCCTCTGACAGAGCTTCAAGTGCATCCCAAGGGAGGTGGGGGATGTTGAGTCCGAATGGGCCATGTTCTGCAGCTCCTCATCGCTGAGGTGGCGGACCAGAAGTGCATTTGTGAGGTCACGCACTGATGTTGGGCAAGAAGGCCTGGCTCTCAGTCAGGTTGAGGTCAGGACTCTGTGCAGACCAGTCAAGTTTATCCACACCAACCCCCCAAATCCATGTCTTTATGAACCTTGCTTTGTGCACTGGTGCACAGTCATGTTGGAAAAGGAAGGGGCCATCTCCAAACTGTTCCCATAAAATTGGGAGCATGGAATTGTCCAAAATCTCTTGGTACGCTGAAATATTCAGAGTTCCTTTCACTGGAACTGAGGGGCCAAGCCCAGTTCTTGGTAAAAAACAATCCCACACCATAATCCACCCTCCACTGAACTTTACACTTGACACAATACAGTCAGACCAGTACTGTTCTCCTGGCAACTGCCAAACCCAAACTCATCCATGAGATTGCCAGATGGAGAAGCGTGATTTGTCACTCCAGAGAAGGCATCTTCACTGCTCTAGAATCCAGTAACAGTGTGCGTTACTCCACTGCATCTGATGCTTTGCATTGCACTTGGTAATGTATGGCTTGAATGCAGCTGATCACCATGGGATCCCATTCCCAGTAGCTCTCTACACACTATTCTGCTGTTCTGAAGGCCACATGAAGTTTGGAGGTCTGCGATTGACTCTGCAGAAAGTTGTTGACCTCTGCGTACTATGCACCTCAGCATCCACTGACCCCGCTTCATCAGTATACGTGGTCTACCACTTGGTGGCTGAGTTGCTGTTGTTCCCAATCGCTTCTACTTTGTTATAAAACCACTGACAGTTGACTGTGGAATATTTAGGAGCGAGGAAATTTCACGACTGGACTTGTTGCATGGTCTGCTGCATGACACTGACCTGGCACACCAGTACCAACTGTGATTCAGCCTGAAGTAATGGTTGTAGTATCCAGCCGGTACTGAGTGTCATGGGTCAACATCACTGCTTTACGTCTTCATGCTGGACTGTTTCAGCTCTGACATGAATTGGGGGCATAAGATCCAACAACACAGACCAGATCCTACTTTTGTCCTTGTCTGTCTTGTCATGCTTCACTGTTGGGATATTTTGGTCCTCTCACAGAATCATGTACTAATGAAGTTTGTTAGATCAAACTGTCAAGAAGCCTGAAGGAAACATTCACCTTCATTCTCACCTATTCACAATAGCAAATCTAAGCTGGATTTGCTACAAGATCAAATTACATAAAAAAAAGAATCTTGGCACTAACCCACCACATATATGCAGACACACACACATAAAAAAAACTCACCTACTTCGTAAATTTCACAACTTAAATATTCAGCTGAATCACTATCCAGTCTGAAAATCTGCAATATGTTTCTTAACACTTTACACGGACTCGGTTGGATCCTCCTCTGAATCAGCATCATTCAGAGACTGTAGATTTCAACCTTCCCTTGTGCATTCTGTGCTATGCTGATATTGCTTGTTTGTGCTCAACATAATTGACTGACACTGTACTGCACCTCAAAGTCCTTGAAGTATCTGGGCCTGTGCCACTGGTGTGGGGGTAGACTTGGTGGTGACTGATCTATCTTATTTTCTTAGTAAATATCATTTTGGCTTGAAAGTTAATGAGATTTGGATAGGACTGTATTTGCTCAGTGGTTGGAATGGTGTTCACCACGGTATGCTGGTCAGAGCATATGTAACAAGAGCAAGTCTGAGGTTACTGCACTTTATCATTTATCAAATGATTGTTCAAAAATAAGCAAAGCACATGGGAGGGCAGTATTAATTGTCTTTAAGCATCAGAACATGTTTATCTGGTGCATATCTTTATATATGTGTAGTTCTGAAAAGTCATAAAATGGAAAATATAATCAATATTCTACACTGCAATATGACTAACAATTAGTCATTAACCTTTACAGTTGATATTTAACATTTTAACATAATTTTCACATTTTATATGAAATAAAAACATTGCCAGAAAAATGTAATGAAGCATATTTAAGCATTTTACACAAAGAAAAATTAACTACATCACTGTTATGCAGAAATGCAGTGAAATGATAGCAATAACCTTTAAATTGCATTCACAAAAGGCCACGTTATTCCCTCAAATAACTGATTTAGAATATAAAATCTGGTAGAAATGACAATTATGCAGAACTTAGAAAAGTACAATAATTGAAAGCAATTTTAAGAATTACTGCACAGGTACATCTGACCAATAGAGGGCGATGTTTTATCAAAAACTAACCACCTGTCCAACATAGATGGTGTTGATGCAATTGTTCTGCAGTTACTGTGGTTTAAGCATATTGTTTTAACTTTATCTAGGTTTGAATAAACAAATTAATAATTTGAAACGTAGTTGCTGCACTGCTAGATTTGAAATTAAGTTTCCTTTTCCCTTTGTTGACATTTATCACTCTGAAATAATAATTTAGCAAAAAAAGACACTTCACAGTTGAAGAAAGGTTTTGAAAGGTGTAGTCAGATCTTTTGTTAGCTGATACAAGAATTGAGAAACAGTAAAGTGTGGAAACATCCGCAACTAGGATAAAATGACAGATTCAATCAGAATGAATTTTTTTTTTAAATAAAAGCATTAGCATCATAGATTACCAGAATAGATTACCAGCTAAAAAGGCCAGTTCGTGGTAACTGAGGGAAAGTGGTCATATTTCAACAAACAGCTAGGCTTGATTGTTCTGCAAATTTGCCCCTTTTTTTGGATTAACAGGTGAGTTAAGTGGAGTCAGCTTGACTTTTGCCTTTTCTGAAAGGAGACAGAAGACGGTGACCTGTGAGATATACAATGGACACTCATTAGCATTTATATAATTTTGTTTAACTCCTATTTAAACGAGCAGCTAAAGTGTGTCAAGTTTTTTCTCTTAAAGTATCTCATCTTTAACTCACAATCAGCCATCATAGCTCAAAATTGTGGTCATACATCTCACAATGAAGAGAGGAGCAAAGATGAAAGAACTGTTTTGCAAACAAAGATAGGCTCCGATATCAAGCAGTGTTGACAATTTGGAAGAATCATCTCAGAGTATGTGGGCCTATCACTGCTCTATGATCTTTGTCAGCTTAACAACCAGTAGGGACACACCATGAACATGATGATCAACACATCCACACATCACTGTAGTCTACCAAAAACAGACCCAGATAACACAGAAAGGGGAAGAAATATGTGCAGCTCAAACAAATAAAGATGCTTTTTCTCAATTTTATTTATTTTATTTTCAAAGCGTACAAACACCACTATGGCGATTTGGTGAATCAATAGAAACAACTCTGGGTATATTAATAGTGAAACCACTCTGGAGCCTTATTCAGGTAATGATGTTAAAGTATTGTGAAAATGTTCTGTGGTTTCTGACTGTATGAGAAAGATTTGAATGCGGCTAAGGCAGGTATGTGATTGGATGATGAAGGCATGGAGGCAGTACATATGTGTCAATGACAGGAGTTTGTGTTTTGTTATGTTTCGTTGTAAGCAGTGTGGCACTTGATGAGCCTGGTCCTCACCAGACTAGTTATTACCAGTCAAGTAATTCCGTTCCATTTCATTTCACTTCACCGCATCTTTGAAATGTACAAGCCCCAGTAAAATCAGCTGGTGACACCTCTGGTATGAAAGCACCATTAACTCAGCTCAAAGCTGTTGAATGAATTTTGTTCAGACAAAACACTGGACTCACCATTGCTCAGAGAAAATCACAGAGAAAATCCAGCCTTGTAGATATCCAGTGTTCAATAATCCAAATTTAGCCAGAGAGACTGCAGCATCAGCTGTTGGTGGAGCCTGAGACAGACTGACGAGGTTGTGTGGATTCCCAGCCAGTGCAGACGAGGAGAGCATTAGCATAGGGGAGCCTCAACAGGTACCAACCAATTGCCCAAAGGATCAAACACACGCCACAATACAGAGCAGAGATAAGGCATCTTAAAGTCACTCAGGGAGGCTGCAGAAAAAGAGCTTCAAGTTCACCAGTGACCATTTCTTCTTCTGCTGGGATGGAGGTGCTTTCATCGAGGAGGAAGGTCTGGAAGATGAGTGAGAATCCCCTACACAGATGGGGCGGTGTTTTACCTCCACCATAATCAGTCTTAATTGGAGTTTTTTTTCTTTTTAATTTCACTTTGTTAGTCGCCATATTGTCTGATTTGAAAATTATGGCGTTTATGGGCTTTCACTTACAGGTTGCAGCTGGGATGCTGGTAGCTCTCATTTCAGTGTGAGCTGCTGACTGAAGTCTTTTAGAAATTTTCCCAGGTTTGAGAAACAGTCTGGAATGAAGAAAGATCCATTTTTCGTCATTCATACAAACTGATTTTCCTTCTTCATATCTGTACAAATTAATTGAGCCTCAGAGGTAGGGGTCCAGCAGAAAGTGGGCTGGTCTTTGTTAATGGAGGAGGAGGATTCAAACGAATCGGTGTAAAGTGTTACGAAACACATTGTAGGTTTTCATAATGGAGTGATTCAGCTGAATATTTAAGTTGTGAAATTTACATGTGAAAGAGGTGACAATAGGATTTGGGGTTGACTGAATGTCTATTTGACATGCCAAACTTTCACCTTTTAAGTGATTTAAACATGATGGGACCTTTAAAGATAGAAAATGACGTCAATGAATAATCTATACCGCATGTTTTGGTACAACCAGAAGTGGTTGTGTTTGTAAAAAGCTCAAACAACACGTTGCAACACGTTACTGCCACCTAGCGGATAAAAATAGTGCCATTTTACAGTAGTTGGCGAGCCTCTTTTCAACAACAGTCTTCAGTCGGACGTTTCTTCAGATCAACTGTCCAACAGACCACTACAGGAGATCCTTCTTGCCCACAGCTAGAACCATTCAGTCTCTGAAGAGACTTAAATAATGACAATTAATGCAAGAATTACTTTCTCTTTGGTGATTAATTCAGTATTTTTAATTGTATTTACAATGAAATCTCACTTCATGAAATCTCACCATGGTTGAAACCTCAACATCATTTACTCAAGAGAGATTCTTTCTTCCTTCTTCCAAGACAGAAGAAAAGTCTCACCTCTTATATTGGTATAGATGGGCTGTAGTAGAATGGCTAGATGGTCGCGCTATGAGGAGGAGCGCCATGACCCATGTTCTGCTGGAGGTTTTATGGCAGTTGGCAGATGTCTGTTATAAAGTGCTGCCACCATGAGTTCAAAAGATAAACTGCATGTTGAATTGGTATGGTATATTACTTATGTTCTATGTGCCTGTGGGCCAAAAATAACATATTTTGAGAAAAAATGTCTGCATAAAAAATGTCTGCATGCTGACCTCAGGCTGTGATTGGCATGTGGGCTGGACTTTGGAAATGTCTGCACTAAACTGTGCTGAGGTAAAACCAGATTTAAACTTTATGGGACCTTGAACAGTCTATATATGATTTCTAGTGGCAAGTCAGTATGTAATGCAAACCTTGCTTTGAAGGGATGTAGTACTTAGGTTTTTCATTGTAAAGAATATACATAAAGACCATGCATTAAAAAGCAAGGATGACCAAGGGTAATCGGCAAGTTCAGACTCTGACTCAAAGGTTGTTGCAGTGCAGCGTCCCAGATGAAAACCAAGGATGAGGGACAGATGCAAGCAGATGTCGTTGTCTGGTTCTGTTTAAGTTCTTGGGGGCTTTTGTCCTGCATTTCTTATATGTTTCTCTGCTTCAGCACACCTTATTCAAATAAATAGGTTGTTAACAGACTTATACAATACAGTCTTACAATACAATACTTATACAGTCCTAGATGACAAGCTTATTTATTTGTTTGTTTATTTAGGACACTACTTTCTGGAATTTTCCTTTAAAGAAAAAATATTTGCATTTGAGTTTGCATCTGACTTCCTGCCAGGCTCATCAGCTCTGTGCAGCTTGACCTGGCTTCCAGAGAAACTAAAGAAGCTGACGGACTGTACTAAATGTAGAATCAGTAAGTTTTTACTTTGTAATTTACCCAGCAATTTAACAGATTCTCTCTTCCGCAGGAATTCCTTCTGACTGGATCCATGCTGGAGTTTCTTACATGTGGAGAAAGTGGAGCCATTGATCTCAGTAAGATTCTGTTGGTGCTTGAGAAGCAGCAGCCACTGCTGCAGGACTATCGCAGTACGGTATGCAATGAAAGGATGGATGAAAAGACAGAGCGATTCAGGCAGCTGAGCCAGGAACTGAGAGAGCAACTTGACACACAGAGCATCATTGAGAAGGTACAGCTCAAAATTGCTAAACGTGTTGTGGTTCCACTGCAAAGAAATGTTGTTCAACCAGGAGATTTTATTAAAAAAATATTGTGGCCTGGTCTGTGAACTTAGGGCCCTTTTTTGAAAATCTAATTTTAGGATTTATATATCAATATTATTGGCATTCTTTTTAGTACCGTTTGTTCTTCAAGTGGTTATTAATTAATTCGAAGAACTCAAAAGAGAGAGAAAAGAGACAATTTTACAAAAGTGCATTAATAGTGGAAAGACCACAATTAATAATTATTTATACCATAGCTACAAATGTTGTTGTTGTTGTTGTTGTTGTATTACATGAGCAACAAGAAGTTAAACAACTTCATTGACTCCTTTAAGGTTTTGGAGGTTAATAGGTCTGGTGCCACTAAAACAACACTGGGTTCATAGTTCTCCAATATAACAATAAACAAGAAAAGGCACTGTGCAAAATTCATTGATAGGTGTAGAGAAATGCTGAGGGGTAAGAATGCTTTGAAACTGTCAAATTAATTAATTTTTTTCTATTTTTAATCACTTTGCAAAATGCAAATTAAGCTAAAAGAAGGAAAATTTAAATGACTAGGGGCCTGGTTCAGAAAGTGTGCAAACTATGTTGAACCCGAACTCCCTGAACACAAAGCAAAGTAATTTAACACTGAGAGAGTGGGTTTAATTAACCCAGTTTCAGAAATCAAGATAACATAGAATTCTCACTTAGAATCTGTTGCCATGGCAATTGACTATGAACTCAACCCCAAGTTTCTTTCCATTCCCTCTCATTTGGAAATCTTAAAACACACATTTTGGAGGCTTCTGAACAATGACGGGTCTTTTTATTTATTAAAAAGATTGCATTAATCTGCATTTGCATCGGGAGAGTATTTTTAGAATCCAAATATATAGTATATATAGAAGTATATATAGAAACGTGGCCTGGCTCATAAGTGGTCATTCACACCCCCACTCCCCTTGTTTATTTGTTTTTTTCATTTGTTTTCAGTAGCTACAATCTGTCCATTAGTGTAAGCATCATTAGTAAAAACATTGACAGGATTTTGGTTAGTGTACATGATTTACTAGTTGATATCATTCATAATTTGATATTTTTTTTGTATCATCCTGCTTCCACCACTGCAGGTAAATAAACTTTCTTTTAGCGTTTCTTAGTGTGATTGGTTGTTCAACATGCACCCGCCTTCTCATCAAAGCCTCTTGAATTATTTTTCTCTTTAGTTGAGTGAATTATTATTAAGGTGAATAAAACTGAGCCTGCTACTTTTTTACAGATCTGAATTATGTTTTTATACTTCTTCAATTGCTTCAAAGTTGTTTTGTTTGTTTTTTGTTTTTGTTTTTTTTCTCAGCAGGATTTCACCTGCATGAAAATTCAATCTTAGGTTTAACACGCTTTATCCACTTGCCTCTCCTATTAACACAGTAATTAAATGACTTACACTTATATAGCGCTTTTCAGTTGTACTCCTACAGCCCCAAAAACGCTTTATACTGCATTCACCCACTCATGCACTGGTTGTCAGCATAGTGGTCATACAATGGTGCTGGCCGACAACCGGGAGCAACTAGGGGTTCAGTGACTTGTCCCATACTTTGATGGGTACAGGAGGAACTAGAGCTCAAACCACTGACCTTCAGGTTCATGGCTGAATGCTCTACCAACTGAGCCACCTTCCCCAAGTGGAATTGAAATATTTATTTTTTCAATTCCACTCTAATATCTCCCACATCAATGTCTTTCCTTCACCACTGCAGCCTTTTATTTTTCTTAAGAAAGCAGGGAATAAAAGTTCTAATTCAATGAAGAGTCAGAGGATCTCACCCTTTTGCTTGACATTGCCATGGTGAATCACCATTGATGTTTTGTATATTCACAGGTGCTCAGACTCAGAGGTGAAAAATCTTACTCTAAGCCCCTGTTTGGAAACTGAAAATTCAGGATTTATCGACTTTGAACTAGTTTTTAACAGTTTGTAGAACCTCCTTTCTGAAACAGACCCCAGGACTGTAACAGATGTCATCCCTCACAGTTCAGATCATATCAGTTTTTGAGCCACAGATCAGTAAGTTAGAAGGCAAATTTTATATTTTTATTAACAACACGTACACCAAGGAATAACATTCAACAGGTCAAATGTTTGAAAAATTGTATAACAAGACAATGCCATTTTAAAAGTGCAAATACACAGAGATGAGAAGACGTTAAACACTTTCACAACAAAAAATATGTCTTCCCTTGTATGAATTCAAGAAAAAACAACAGGCTAAAAAAAGTGCAAAAAAACTAATTTGAAATTTTTCTTTTAGCTTATTATTTAGCCTATTTAATACAACTCCTTGTTTTGCCTTTTTTCTTTTACAACAGAATCACAGAAGAAACCTCTGTGTGATGTCAGGGATTAGTCATTAATGTGTTACTTATTTGTACAGTCAATGGTCCACACATCACAGTAGCCTACCAAAAACAGTGACAGATATGATGGAAAATGGAAATGAAAAATCTGGAGCCCAAATAAAGAAAACAGACACTTTCTTCTTCTTTCTTTTATTTATTTTCTTTTCAAAGTACATGTACATCACTACAGCATGCACCAACATCAGACCCACCAGCAACTGTAGATTCATGAATGCTAAAGACATGATGATGCTACATTTAGAGCCTTTCCCTACAATACAATTCTGTCACTTCAATCATAGCCATGATACAGTGTATGCTCAATCAATTGCAGGTTTGTGGCTAATTAGTGTTTATATATGAGTTTAGGCACTTCTGCTCATGTCATAATTAATGTTTACTTGAAAGAAACACTACTACACTACACTACTACAATGATATTGTGTTTACTTGAATTTAATTTAAAATAAACAAATGATATAATGATAATAATATTAAATTATTATTATCATTATTATTATTATTTTAACCCACCTGTTTTTTCCCCACCCACTAGAAACATCTGGAACAGTCTAGCTCCTTTGTACCTCTCTCTCAGTCTCACTTTGAGGCCCTTTGGAAGAACCTGACGAATGTGCAAAGGCTTTTCAAGGATGTGGAGCTGCTCTCCGCCCTGGCTCACCTACTGCCCAGAGGAGCCTGTACTGGTCAGAATCCAGCTTCCAGTATAACAAACAAGACTTGGCACCTCAGCAACACAACAGGGGGCCCCAACACAACTGATATTCCTGGAGAAGAGGGGGAAGAGGGAAAAGAAAGAAGTGGAAATGGGAATGCTCCAGGGGACAACTCCCATTCTCAATTTTCAGCATTTGTACAACTGTGGGCTGGACTGCAACCTATTCTATGTGGAAACAACAGGCAAGCATGTCATATTTAGGTTAAGTCATTTTTGGATCATACAATCCAGAAATAACTGTTATAACAATGATTACTCCATTGTAAGAGGTTAGTATATTGCAATCTGCACTGCAAAATTTATATATCTATATGTATATATATATTATATATATATCAATTTATATATATAAAATAAGGAAAATACAATTTTGTAAATTGATCCTCGCCTTTAATTTATTTATTCAGGAATTAATCTTAAAAGAGTAAAACTAACTGATATTTTGTTATTCATGTATTTATCAATGACTAAAGACAGTGCTGCCATTTATTCATTAATTACTGTGTAAAATCTGAATAAAAATAGAAGGCAATGATTTGCAAATATCATAAATCTATAATTTTCCCAATACAACATAGACCATACTCGATGATGAAACTGGGACATTGTACCATCTCAAGGAAATGGTGACTTTGATGGCAGCAACACATCTCAAGAAAGTTGAAACAGGACTAATCAAAAGCAAATATAGGAGTATTCAGTATAGGACCTTTTAAGAACAGAAAACATTTGGTGCACCATAAAATGAAGTATCCAGCAACAAAGAGCCAGCACTGCTGAGCAGCTGCAATTGTGCATGAAACATTCCTCTCTTAAAACTACAGCAACTGGTTTCCAAACTTCTCAGGCATTTATAAACATTTGGTAAAAGAGGAGGGGATGCTACACAATGGTAAACATATAAACCTATTCCAACTTTTTTTTTTCTTCATATATGTTTCTGCCACAAAGTCAAAATGAGCCGATATTTTCCATGAAATATTAAAATGTCTTGGTTTCAACATCTGACATGTTCTTTATGTTCTATTGGGAATAAAATATATATTAATGATCATTACATAGTTTTGTTTTGCATTTTACACAGCATTCCAACTTTTTGGAGAGAAAAGACAATGGACTGAATGTTATGTTTTTTTTTGTTAATTGGTTTTAAGTCTATGACTAGAAAGTTAGAATACTGAATGTATTTTTCTACTTGTTGTAATAATATTGATATTAAGCGAATATCATAAGCTTAGAAACCAATATAATTGTTTTCAAAACAACTAAGTATTTTGAAATCTTTAAAGAAATATGGAAATAATGAGAACCTCTTTTGCTTCAGATGAAACTTTAACTGAGAAACTAATCATAAAAATCCTGGTGTGACAAATGAATGCACAGTAATTATTGGTCAAACACTGGCAGTTTTTATTCATTTTAATGTAATTTTAAAGATGCCATAAAGTGAAAATTACTTTTCAGTAAAGTAAATGATCTTCATGTTTCAGGATCATTGAGCCAGAGGCTTTGAAGCAGGGGAATATGAGCTCTCTCGGATTTACCAGTAAAGAACAAAGGAATTTAGGCCTGCTGGTTCACTTGATGACTACAAATCCCAAGATCCTCTACTCACCCATTGGTTCTGAGGTGGATAAAGTGATTCAAAAAGCAAGTAGCTGTTGTCATTTAAATTGGTTTCTGTGTATGAGCAGAGTAATCATGCTGTCACTGAATAAAAGCTGGTTAAGTTGTTGGATAACCAGTGCAAAAAGGAGTTAGAGTGCTGTCCTTTAGCTCATACAACAGTGTAGACCAGAGGTAGTCAGCTCCAGGCCTCCAGTGCTGCTGTCCTGCATGTCTCACGCTCCCCCACAACACAGGTGATTCAAATGAATGGCTCGTTAACAGACTTATGCAGACCTAGATGACAAGCTGATGGTGCTGAATCACTTGTGTTGTGTAGAGCATGCTCAGTTTGTGTTGAGTTAATGTTTTTCATTTAATAAAGAATCCTCCTTTGAACAGTCAACTCCAGAGGCTCCAGGAGAGGCCTCCTTCTCTAATAGTTATTTGGTTTCTTTAACTAATTATTATTTAATTACTTACTTAATTAATTAATTAATTGAATTAATTAATTAATAATTGACGTATATAATTTAAAAATGTAAAATGTGTCGTATGGGATGACATGCTTTTTGTTCACTTTTTTTGTCTCATAGGCAAATGAGACATTCGCATTCATTGGAAATGTGACGCATTTCACTCGGGTGTGGCTAAATATCTCAGCCCAGCTCAGGTCTTTCCTGGAGGAGGGCAGACTGCAAACCCATCTGCTGTGGCTACAGCAGGTACTCTGCATCATCAGTAATGCCTGACAAATCAACATGTGAAAAAACATGTATCCAGTGATATTTTCTCTTCATTTCCATCTGTTTGCAGTAGCTCAGTAAGGAACTTTGTTGTACAGATCATAGTATACACTGGTCATTTTGTCTCTTCTCTCTCTAGCTCGCTTTGGAGATTCATCAGCATCCCGAGTTATTAAATGGGACAGACAGTGAGCTGCTGCAGAATCTGATGGAGGGAAATTACACACTTCCTAACACCTCTGCCCTGCTTGATAAATTGGACACCATTGACAATGCTGCCTGTGGTTGGACACGCTTCATGTCAAAGGTTAGCACAATCTGGTAATAAAGTATAATGTGGCTTTGTAGGATCTTCTGTTTTATTATTCAGTGGTTCAAGGATCCTTTATTGTCATTTTGACACATTAGAAACATGGGGTGAAACAAAAGTAACTACTCTGGTCCCGGTGCTAGCCAATAATAAATATAATAAACAAGAAAATATCTAATTAGGGATATGTATGAATAAATAAGCAAGATGAAATTACATGATGTGTCCAACAACAGCTGTGTCAAACTTCACCATCAGACAGCTTGGATTCTTTGCTGAACAGTCGTGTGTGTGTGAGCAGGGTGAACAGGAGGGGGCTTAAGACACAGTCCTGGGGAAACCGGTATTGAGGTTGATGGGGGAGGAGGAGACATCATGGATCCTCACAGACTTCGGCCTCACTGTCGGAAAGTCCAGGACCCAACTGCAAAGCACAGAGCTCAGTTCAAGTGTGTTGAGTTTCTGAATCAGGGTCTGTGGTATGATTGTAAGATGCTGATATGAAGTCCACAAAGAGCAGCCGAACATAAGAGTCCTTGTTCTCTAAGTGCAAGGCCTGTGTGGACCACAGAAGATATGGCGTCCTCTGTGCATTGGTTCTTCCTGTATGCATATTGATGCGGGTCCAGAGTGACATTGATATAGTCCTGTATCAGTTTCTCAAAGCACTTCTTGACTATCGGGGTGAGAGCTTTCTATAAACAATGGTTTTCTCTTCTGTTTTCTTCCAGTTCTTAGAGAAATAGTAGAAAAATAGTCGTTTATCTCACCTTGAAGTGTCCAAAAAGCAAAAATATTCATGAGCTAATGTTCATGCTCATGTTTTCCTGCTTGGCATCTCCCTCTCTCTTTTGCACCTGCTTCTTGCTCTCACTGTTGATCACAATGTCATCTGCAAACATCATAGTCATGGAGATTCCTGTCTAACCTCATATCCATCACCACAGCAACAAGACGGGACTCCTTGATGCAGTCCCACCTCCACCTTGAACTCCTCTGTCACAGCTACAGCAAACCTCACCACTGTCTTACAGCGCTCATACATGCCCTGCACCACTCTAACATACATTTCTGCTCCTCCAGACTTCCTCATACGGTACCACAGCCCCTCTCTTGGCACCCTACATTATACTTCTCAAGTCTACAAAGACAGAATGCAGCTCCCTCTGACCTTCTCTGTACTTCTCTGCCAACATCCTCAAAGCAAATAGTGCATCTGCAGTACTCTTTCTTGGCATGAAACCATACTGTTTCTCAAAAAATACTCACTTCTGCC
The DNA here is from genome assembly GCA_037176975.1 of Arrhamphus sclerolepis. Taxonomy (NCBI): domain Eukaryota; kingdom Metazoa; phylum Chordata; class Actinopteri; order Beloniformes; family Hemiramphidae; genus Arrhamphus; species Arrhamphus sclerolepis. The sequence continues at coordinate 14,484 of JBAMYA010056039.1, read as the reverse complement.
CATAATCTAGCTTCCACTACTCTTTCTCATAACTTCATTGTATGGCTCATCAGCTTTATTCCTCTGTAGAACCCACAGCTCTGCATGTCTCCCTTGTTCTTGAATGTCAGCACCAGTACACCCCATTCCTCAGGCATCCTGTCACTGTCTAGAACTTGTTGAATCTCCATATACAAAACCTCTATTGCCACCTCTGCTAGACACTTCCCTCCATGGATATGCCGTCAGGACCAACTGCCTTTCCACTCTTCATCCAATTCAGTGCCTTCCTCATTTCAGCTTTAGTAATCTCTGCTACCTCCAAGTCCACAACTTGCTGTCCAACCTAGCATACAAATCATCATACACCCTTTCTTCAGTTTTTACCAACTCTAACCTCACCTTACGCTGCATCTCCCTGTACTCTTGTCTACCCTCTCATCAGTCCTCTGTGTCCCACTTCTTCTTAGCTAACCTCTTTCAATGTACATGCTCCTGCACTTCCTCATTCCACCACCAAGTCTCCTTGTCTCCTTTCGTACTAGATGACACACGTGCACACACAAGTACTCTCTCACCTCCCTAAACACATTAGCTCTAGTTGTCCAGTCACATGGAAGCACCTCCTGACCACCCAGAGCCCTTAACGTATCCCTGTAAAGTACACAACACTTTTGCAGCTTACACCACTTCATCCTGTCCTCTGCCTTTGTCCTCTTCATCTTCCTCACCATCAAATTCATCCTACAAACCACCTTATCCACACTGTGATCGAACAACTTTAACCCTGATTCTAAGCTTCTAGCCTTGCTACCTTTCCCCCTGGTCTCCTGAACACACAGAATATCCACCTTCCTTCTCTGCATCATGTCAACCAAATCTCGAGCTTTTACTGTCATTGTCCTAACATTCAGTATCCCTACTCTCCATCCCAGTTTCTTGCTTTTCCTCTTTCTCTCTGCCTATGGACACACCTTCCTTCTCTCCTTCTTCAACCAACAGTAGCCCAATTTCCAATGGTGCCCTGTAGATCTGCACTGATAGCAGTCGTTGTTAACCTGGACCTTGACAGATCCATTATGGGTGTCATGGGTCTTGTGATTGGTATGGATAGGCATCAAGAGGTTTGACATCAGGTGCCCCTCCTGACACAACCCTCTGCATTTATCTGGCTTGGAACCAGCTCGAAAAAGACGGTAGCTTGTAACCTCCTGAGGCTGCATTTGATTCTAGTTTTAGTTCTATTCAGTTTTATTATCACAGCTTCCAATAAACTAAAAACTATGACAAAAAAACAGCAGAAGACACAGTCACGTCAAGAAAATCTACCTGATTTAAAATTTTTACACGTAAGGACAAGCAAAAAAGAAATCTGATCTTTACTGAGTCTTAAAAGGAAGTAATACCAGCTCAAATTAACACTAACTCATGATTATTACACCTTTTTTAAAAAAATACCTTGCCAAAAGCTGAAGCAGTATGTTGAAAAACAAATTTCCTTATTACTGTTTCCATCAGGAGTTTGAGGGGATAGTTGGAGGCGTGCTGCTTGTAAAATGCACTTGATTAACTGATCCCTCGGTTAACCACCTCAACCTGTAGCTTTCACGTGTTCTATTTATCAACATAATTTGATCATTATGACAAATTAGACACCAATTCTACACATTCAACCTCATTTATAAAATCTTCATAAACTCTTGAATATTTCCTCCACCTTATATGAAGATGTGAAGGTCATTGTTATACTGTATATCTGCTTGATACATGTTAAAAAAGTTAGAGAGCAAAAGGGAGTCACCCTGTTTATGAACTGAATCGTATTCTTATAATTATTATTGTAGTTGTTATATCACTATGGATTTAGGAGCCGGGATGCATTTCTTTTAACATACATTTTAAGAAACGGTGGTTTGGAATAAAATATATAGTGCGATCATGTTTAAAACACATGTTTTAAATGTAATATAACAAACCATTTAAGGCATTAATGTTGTAAAGTCACATAATGACAAGAAATATTTTTGTACATTCCTTATTTACACAAACTCTACACATAGTTACAGGCAGAACTAGTTTTAGTTCATACCTACAAAAGGTTTGGAACTACTTACACATAGTAGCGCGACTAGGTTCATATTGTCTACTTGGCTTATAAGTATCAGGGTTCCTTTCAAACCAGACCAAGAATTTTTAGCAGATGAAACTTTTACCTTGACATGTTTGGACTGGCACTTCAGTCTTCTTCAGAAGCGTCATTTACCATGTGTCATGATGTGTCTTTATCAGCTGGTGGTATCCTGGTGGTGTGACCAGCCTGACCAATCTGTCAGATTGGTCAGGCTGGTCATGTCTTGTGCTACCCGGTGGTCTTTGCAGGAGAATGCCCCCCCATCACAGTTGAGGGTGTACTTGGCTCACCTCCTGATCTCTATGAAAAGAAAGTTAAAAGCGTTACTGAAACATCTGCTAGAACAAAAGAAAATAACTCAGGACATGTACAATCAGTTAATACCGACTGCAAGCATCCCGTCTCTACAGCACACCAAATCTCCATGAAAAGGACACCTCATTACGCACCATAGTAGACAGTATTGATTCTGTCAAATAGAACCTATCCAAATCACTGGTCGAGATGTTCACCAATCAGCAATAAACTGCCTCTAAAAATTGTGGAACAATTTCAGAAAATGTTCATTGGTGCCTGCTTCCAATAAATTGCTGTCGCTGGTCAAAAAAACAACATCATTTCTCTTTGCCTTTTGTTGCCAGGTTAGTGTTGATGTCTTCAAAGGTTTTCCAGATGAAGACAGTATTGTCAACTACACCCTAAACCAGGCCTATCAGGACAACGTCTCTGTGTTTGCCAGTGAGTCACCCATGTCTGTATAGGTGTTGTTATGGGGCCTCAGTGAAGCCTTAGGTATTTGTAGATAGTGACAGAAGTGGTAAACTATCAAAAAGAAAAAAAAAATGAAGCTTAGTACAAATGCCTTAATGTAGAATGATGTAAAAATGTGTTTGCATAGTTCAGAAATTATTCAGACAATGTTTTTTTGACCCAATTTATTATGCTATTTGCAAAAGGTTTAAAGGAGTCTCTAAAGAACCCCTGAGAAAATTAAAATATGTATGTTCATTTTGTATTGCTCTATACTTAATGCCTTGGGAGAAACAAAATATATTAAGATTGCTGAGTAAATAGTAATGATTAGGGATTTGTTCGTGTGTAAATATGTAAAGTTGAAACCAGAAGTTTACATAAACTGTATGAAAAGACACATTTTTTTTCCTCACTGTCTGACATTAAATCATACTAAACTTTTCCTGTTTAGGTGAGTTAGAATGACCAAAATTATTTCTATTTGCTGAATGAAAACACAATGAATGAGAGAATGTTTCTCAGAATTTATTATTATTTACTTTAGAGTCAGAAGTTTACATACAACAACGATTACTATGCCTTTCAACAATTTGGAAAAGCCCAGATGATGATGGCATGGCTTTGAAAGCCTCTGATAACTGATTACATTTGAGTTGTTTGGAGGCACACAAGTCAATGTATTTTATGGCACACCTTAAACACATTGCTTTCTTGTGTGACATCATGGGAAGATCAAAAGGAATTGGCCATGGTATCAGGAAGAGAAATGTGGACATCACTGAAGGTGCCATGTTCATCTGTTCACACAATTATATGCAAGTATAAATGCGATGGGAATGCCCAGCCATCATACCCACTCAGGAAGGAGATGGCTTCTGTGTCCCAGAGACATAGCAACAACCCCAGAACAAAAGCAAAACACCTCACAAAAATACTGGCTGTCGTTATCCACAGTCAGACAAGCGCTGTGTCGACGTGGGCTGAAAGGCCACAAAACGAGGAATAAGTTATTACTGAGCATCACCAGCTACATTTGGAGAAAGTGGGGAAGTTTGCAAGTCTGAGAACATCATCCCAGTTGATACTGTGAAGCACAAGAGTGAGAGCATAATGTTGTGGCGTTGTTTTTCTGCAGTAGGGATTGGTGGTCTTGGAAAATAGATGCCATCATGTGGAAAGAACATGTTGGAATATTGAAGCAGCAACTCAAAACATCAGCCAGGAAGTTGAATCAGAATCAGAGTTGTTTTGCTGCCATTTCTGTGAAGACTCGAATTTATTTTGTTGTAGTGGTGCAAACAACACAGGTTAATGGAAATAATGATAAAAATAGAATAAGATAAAAAATAAAAATCATTAAGAGCATGTAGAATAGAAATAAGAGATAAAGAATACTAGAAATATATTTGCAAATGTGCAAGAAAAAAGTGTGCAAATAGCAGATGTATAAAGAGTTTGAGCTCAGTCAGAATCTGTGAATCTGTGATTCAGCTGGTGTTTATGAGTCTGATGGCCGAAGGGAACAAGCTGTACTTGTGGCGGGAGGTTCTGGTCCGGATGGACTGTAGTCTCCTGCTGGAGGGGAGGGTGTTAACAGACTCTGTCCAGGGTGAGAAGGGTCAGCCGCGATCTGACCTGTACGTCCTAAAGTCCTTGAGACGTACAGAGATGGGAGGTTGCAGCCAATCACCTTCTCGGAAGCTTGGTCAATGACTCTACGCATACCGCCAAATTAGTTGCAAGGGTCACAGTGGACAACAGTGTTTTGGAGTTGCCAAGACAAAGCCTCAATCTCAGTATCTTGGAAAATATGTGAGCGGAAAAGGTGCGTCAGTAAGAGGGCCTGAAAACCTGACTCAGTTAGAACAGTTCTGTCAGGAAGAGAGGGCCAAAATTCTAGCAAACTATTGTGAGAAGCTTGTGGAAGGAAAACCAAAATGTTTGACCCAACTAATACAGTTTAATTCAATGCTCCTGAATATTAAAGAAATGTATGTAAATTTCTGATTTAGAAGAAGTTCTTTAAAAAAATTAGCTGTCTCATTATTCAGACATTTAGCAGAAATAAATAATTTTGGTAATCCTTCCTGACCTACAACAAGAAATGTTTATTCTGTTTTTGACTTTTTAGACAGTAGGTCTTTTCATATATGTGTATTGTCTAAACTTGATTTCAACTGAATGTATGAATGGACGATGTATCAGTGCACTGATTTTCATTTCTTTTCAGGTGTGATTTTCAAAACTAACAAAGATGGGTCTTTGCCATCTCATGTTCTGTACAAATTAAGACAGAACTCTAGTTTCACAGAGAAGACAAATGAAATAAGAAGGGCCTACTGGCGTCCCGGACCCAATACAGGGGGAAAATTTTATTTCCTCTATGGGTTTGTTTGGATCCAGGGTAAGCAATCAAATTGTAAAGCTTTGTCGGTGCTGAGTTTTCTGTATACTTTTACAGGTTTAAATATGGAAAGAAGTTTTCATTTAAGTAGGTATATTTAATATGCTTTTTTTTAAGTCAATATTATATAATCCTCAGATGAACAATAATAATACTCAGTGCTATTGTTAAAAAAAAAGTATGTTTAGCTTTGGCCATGTTGTGTCCGTTTAAAAAAAAAAAAAAAAAAAAGATACAAGATTGTCAAAGCTGTTGCAGACAAACAGATTTCTCATTCTTTTTTTCCCATGTACCTCCAGATATGATGGAGAGAGCAATCATCAACACCCTGGTGGGCCATGATGTGGTGGAGCCTGGTAACTACGTTCAGATGTTTCCTTATCCTTGTTACACCAGAGACGAGTAAGAAGTGGCCTTATATTTTCTTTTTTTTATGATTCTTATTAAAATTATAATAGCAACCATTTTTTTAAAGTAGGTTACTCAATTTGGGATTAATGTGTATCATTTTTTATTTATATTTACATTTAAAATACTGAAATAGAATTTGAAATAATGTGTGATCTAAAATGTATGTGTTTGGGCTTAATGTGGCCATAATGTGTTGTTTTCTTTTCAGTTTTCTGTTTGTAATTGAGCACATGATGCCACTGTGTATGGTGATTTCTTGGGTTTACTCAGTGGCCATGATGATTCAGCACATTGTGGCTGAAAAGGAGCACCGTCTCAAAGAGGTTAGACTTTGTGTTCCTGTCCATTGTCGCCATTATTTTTCATGTCAGGCTGGTTACAAGTCTTTCTCCATGACCTAAGCTAGGGGTTTGTATAGTATGATGATGATTCTTAAGTTGTTTTGTTTTATTTTATTCTCAGTTAGCTCCATGAAATGATCTAAAACAACAGCTTATTTTCTTTAATCCTAAATCCTTAAGTAGAAAAGATTTGTGTTTCTTTTTTGGCTTTTGAACAGTTTAATTTCTCACCCAGAATCCTTCCAACTGGTGAGATTTCGTTGTTGTTGTTGTTGTATTTTTAGTTTTTTGGGACTTTCATTCCTTAGTCCTTGGAGTGTCATGTGAGTCACTGACTCATATTTATTTCCTCTGTTTGCTATCTTACACTATGAAAGTACATGCTGTTGATAATCAGAGTCCTGTATTAATCTAAATTGTTTAATTTGACAGGTCTATAATTTTTTCAAAAATTAATTTGGTGTCTTTGTATTTTTTTTCTTTCCAAGAAATAAGAGTTCATTGTATTTGCAGAATCTGGCAAAACATAAAAAAGAAAAACATGGGAGAGTAGTGAAGAACCAGGCAGGCATTATGTTGACGAGAGTAATGGGATATCGTAAATTAAAACTCTGTGCCACTCCTACAGGTGATGAAGATGATGGGTCTGAACAATGTAGTCCATTGGGTTGCTTGGTTCATAACTGGCTTCGTCCAGCTGTCCATCTCTGTTACTGCACTCACGGCCATTTTGAAGTATGGCCGTGTATTACTCCACAGTGACCCTTTGATCATCTGGCTCTTTTTAACCATCTATGCTGTGGCAACCATCATGTTTTGGTGAGAGCTCCTGGTTTTTTGTCAAAACCAGTCATGTGTCATTTTTCCAATGGAATGCATACCTCAGCAGTGGACAGCACAATCCATATACATAAGTTATGGAATAAAATGCTTTTTCTCACCATAGATTAAAGCCACCAAGATTAATAAAAGAAAAATTACACAAAATCAGGAAATAGACAATCAGTTATTTTAGTGACTGACATAATCAATGACATGTTTAGTGCAATGTGTTTTAAGATGTGGCTGCACCGACATAATCTTGACTTCAGCACCTTTCTAACTGACTTTCAGACTGTACAAGCAGAGAGAAACTGCAAGTTGATCAGCAGAAGTTAAGGTGTTGGGACTGCAATGCTTGTTAACTTATGGAGGATCCCAAGAAATGTTATAAAAGAATGCCCTTGTAATCCAAACATTAAATTGCTGAATTTCCATTCATATTATAAACCATATTGGTAGCTGTGTAGATTGTGTGCTACTGATGCTACATGTGATACCATCAGCTCAGTGTTTGCCAGCTTCCAGACTCAACACTGCAATGGCAATTAATGACAAAATAGTCTTCAACTATTCTTTCTTTTTATCTTTATATCTTTATTTTCACTGTCACAGGTACAACAAAATGTAAAGTTCTCACAAGTCGGTGTATCATTCAGTGATTAAAAAAAATAGATATAATTTAAGTTCATCACTAAATATAGTTTAAAAACAGTTTTAAATAGTTTTAAAAAGGGTACTAAGAATTACTAAAAACACAGTCATGCACACAAACTTTCTGTCATTTCATAGGTCTATTCAGAGCTATTTCTTTGTAATATTGAGGGTGGTTACTGCAGTTGGATAAAAACTATTTGAATCTATTTTTCTTTGTTTTAATTGATCTGTACTGTTCAACATTTCAAAGCAGAGAATGTTCAAGATGGGATGTGTTGTTTATGTGGTTCTGGGCTCTTTTGAGGCGGCAGGAACTGTGTAGGTCTTCCAATGCGGGGAGAGGGCAGTCGACAATTTTTTGGGTGATGTTGATGAACCTCTGGAGCATGTTCTCTGAGCCACCATGCAGCTGGCATGGGGGCTGGCAGGGGGAGATATTTAGGAGTGTGTCTGGTACTACTCACATCCTCCCTCTCTGATAGTGTTGTGTCAGAGAGGGAAGATGTGTGTTAAAGTAAAAGATAGAGAATAAGCTCCAGCAGATCAGTCTACAGGATGTGTGTTCAGTAATGAAGAAGATTATGGCTAGAAGCCTGAAAAGGGCCAATGAACTGAGTATGTTTACCAACTGGAACAGGAAGCACATGCTCCTTTTTCCGTGGAAATGTTGAACTCATGTCTGTCCAATCAATAGCTTCCCAGACATATATTTTCAGTCTTGTCAGTCTTTTCTTAAAGGGATGAAAGAGAAAAAAACCCAACAACTCCAAAACTCAAGCATGGTACACATTATATATTATAGATGTTCTGACAGCCTACATCTGAAAATGTTTCATGCTGAAGGTGCAAGTAAGAAAGAAAAGTTAGAGCTGCAGCTTTTACTGTTTTTTCTGGTGGTCTGTGGTATGGCTTCTCTCTCCCTGTCCTTCCCACACGCGATCGGAAAAATGTCTGTCCTCCCTGTGCATTTAGGGGTGTTCTCGGACGCTTGCTTTAGAATCTGGGACATTTTATCTGACTTGCGGGCAGCAGGGATCTACTATCTGAATGCGGAAGATTCCTGGAACTTCTAGGAGATTTGGGATGTCTGTAAATTCTACCCTCCGTTCTTTTTCAAGAAAATAGTCTGTGAATGATCTAATGAAACAATATTAAACTTGAACAAGGAAATGTTGAAATTATGTTAAACTGAAAAAAGGAAAATACTATGAATGTGTTTTGTTTACAGTGTAAGCAATGAGCAATGGAAATGGTCAAGTAATTTCGCCTAGCAAACATCAAGAAATGGGTTGCAGTCTTTTGACTTCATTTGCAACATCCACGATGGGACTGAGTTCCCAATGATTAAGTGATAGTGTCTGTCTCAAAATAGTTAAATCAATAGTTAGTCAATCAAAACGAGATTCAGCCTTTCGACTGATCCTTCAGTCATCTTGAGGAAGCTCAGCGACCAGACCAGCTCACAGCTGCATTCACCTCCAGAAAAGCTGAACATCTGGGGGCAGGAAAAAAAATTGTGGCATTTATCCAATGATCGTCAAGTTTCAAGGCAATGGAAAAAACTGGTCCATGCAGTCCCACTGAGGTGCATGGAAGCTCAGCTTCTACAGAGAAATGCATTGATCATAGACTGTTCAAGAAATGATTTCTTGAAATCTATGGCATTGACGACTCTGAACGAACTTGTCTTCAAGATGAACGTGTTCTCATGCATTTGTAGTCAATGAAATGTTAAGACAACTGTACATATTTGACCATTTAGGGGAAGCTGAGCTTCGCTTGCTGTCTTAGAGAAACCGCCCTGCTCTGTCGCTCATTTTACCCTGTTGCTTTCTTTACTGGAAGTGTTCATGTCTGCTAAAAGCTCAAAATGCAATACATTACAGCCATGTAATGGATAGAAATATCACAGTTTTGCTGTATTCAGGTAGCCTCTACTATCCACACTAACCACCTGTATCAACATTCAACATCATGTTGCATTTACTGTGCCCTCCAAGTGGCCTCCAACTGAGTAGCACAAAACTTTCCCCTCCAAGTGGGTAGCTCAAAGCTGCAACATCAGTTTCAAAGTAGGTACACCCTGTACAATAGGCAACTAGAGTACATTTGAATTGCTGAACCCAGTCCCAAAAGCAGGCTACTATGAACAGATCTGTAAAAACACTGAAAAGGGGGAATTTGTACTGTAGCGTTTTGCTAATTCAACCCAAGCATTTCACAGACAGGTAATGCATGCTAGCAATCATATTTGGGTTCTTAGACATAACTACTCTACACAGGTATTAAACAACAAATTATTTTTATTTCAGCAACTTTTTCAAGTTTACTGCTATAAAGACCTGTACAAGAGTTTATTCCTGCGTGCAGGTGCAGCTATAACCTTAAACAATGACTTTATTGTAGTGACTTCATACCAGCTTACTGACTGACTTTTCCTTCTTGTATTAATAACTTCAGTTGAATTTATGTTATTTTACTTGACTTCGCTTGCATTTAATTGAATATTTCGTGAAAAGAGAGTATTGTTTTTTTGTTTTTATTTTGTTTTGAAGTCCACATTTTGCAATATTACACATTTGCTGAGAGGCATTGGACCACTTGAATATATGTGATGTCATGTATTTAAACAATAAAGGTCTCCTAATGATTTCTTTGTTTCAGTTTCCTGGTGTCAGTAATCTACTCCAAAGCTAAACTTGCTTCAGCCTGTGGAGGAATCATATACTTCCTCAGCTATGTGCCCTACATGTATGTCGCCATTAGGGAGGAGGTAGCCCATGATAAGATAACTGCATTTGAGAAATGCATTGCTGTAAGACCCGTTCACACTTTCAAATCTAAGTATTTATCAACAAGTGTTAATTAGATGAATTGTTAATTAGATGAGCAAGGTTGAATATATCATAAATTGTCTCCTATCATCTAGTCCCTGATGTCCACCACAGCCTTCGGCCTTGGTTCCAAGTATTTTGCGCTGTATGAAGTAGCAGGTGTTGGCATCCAGTGGCGGACCATTAGCCAATCACCAGTAGAAGGTGATGACTTTAACCTTGGTCTCTCCATGATGATGTTGATCATCGATGCTGGAGTCTATGGTGTTCTCACATGGTACATTGAAGCTGTTCATCCAGGTGTGAAATCACTCTTAATCCTGCACATCCAGTGTTCAATTTCCAAAGTATCTCTCTAAACTGATATAGAATCATTCCCCTCTTGTACAGGGATGTATGGCCTACCGCGCCCATGGTACTTTCCACTGCAGAAGTCCTATTGGTCAGGGAGTGGACGTATCGAGACATGGGACTGGTCATGGTGTGGAGGAGGGGCTGCCAAGCTCAGTGTGATGGAGGAGGATCAGGCGTGTGCTATGGACCAGCGGAGATCCGGTATGAACATTTTTGCCCAACAATGAAAGATTCTTGAGAAGATAAGTTCAAGGTCAATAAATTCACATAAGACATAATTAAATAGTGAATTATAATTTTACAAAAGACTTAATCAGAGCAAGTTTGGTGGGATTGTGGTCTAGTTCAGTGTTTTTCAACCCCGGTCCTCAAGGCACACTGTCCTGCATGTTTTAGATGTTTCCCTGCTCAGTCACATTTGACTGGATGGCCATCACCTATGTCAATGACCTACTAATTAGAGCCAGGTGTGTTTGAGCAGGTAAACATCTAAAACATGCAGGACAGTGTTCCTTGAGGACCAGGGTTGAAAAACACTGGTCTAGTTTGTGTAATTTCTTTAGTTCTGACTTTTTGACCTTATTTTCTTGTGTAATTTTTTTTCATTGCTGTTAACATTACATCCTATTTACTTTTGCTTGGTTTTGTTATGTTTTGCTTCCCTTGGCCCCATCTTTCATGTTTTCATTGGACCGTTGCTTCCAGTGGTTCAGTGGCCTGCTTATTTCCCTTTTAAATGGTGCCATAGTTGTGAGATGGGCAGCAGAGCTGAGTATATAGGTTGTGCTCACGACAGATTTGCGACATGTTCTCTCTGGTGCCAAACAACTTTACTTTGATTTTGCTTTAGATCCTTGCTTTTGAGTTTTTGGTCCCCACAGATGCTGACAATCAACACCTATGAGCATGGGCATAGCTATGATTGATGTGGAAATGAGAGATGTAGAATTGCATCATCAGTTTGCAGTGACAATAAACAAACTTCTTTTGCTTTTAGCTGTTCCCTGCAGGGTTCGCCACATTGAATAACTCGTTTAACTCTGCAGAGTATACAGCAAATTAATCTAACCCTATCCACTCATCTCACGCCAATTAACTTCATGACCTCTTTCTCTACATCCATAAATCTCCTCTTTACTCTTCCTCTAAACCTCCTGCCTGGCCGTTCTAACCTCATTGTCCTTCTACAGATATATTCACTGTCCCTCCTCTCTAAATGCCCAAACCATCTCAGTCCTGGTATCCTGACTTTCTCTCCAAAACATCTAACATGTCCTGTCCCTCTGAGGTCCTCATTCCTGGTCCTTTCCATCTTCATCACTCCCTAAAAGAGCCTCAACCATTTAACCTCTGCTATCTCCAACTCTGCATCCTGTCTTTATCTCAGTGCCATTGTCTGTGAAACATACAACATTGCTGGTCCCATCACCATCTTGAACACTTTTGCTTTTATTCTTGCTGATACTCATTTATCACGTCACACTTGACAGTTTTTTTTCCACTTGTTCAGTGGCTGCAAACAAACATAAAATATACCATTGTGTTGTAACATTTACGTGTACCAAAAATTCTTGAAAAAAGAAGCAGCAAAGGAAAAGAATGCATTCCTGGTCATGGTTAGGGAGAAGAAGCTCTCCTATTTCTTTGGAATGGCGTTAGGTCACATTAATTTATATGTAATTTATAGTAAAGTAAATACCACTCATCTACTTATAGTAAGTAGAAGAGTGGTAGGATTTCTGACACTGTGGCACTGCTTATTGTTTCATAATGTTTATTTTCATAGGTGACTCTTTTTGTGTACGTTGAATGTTTGTGTATGTGTGTTTAGAGTAATCAATTGTATTTTATTTATTTGAAATCCAGAGGAGATGCGTGGTATTGAGGACGAGCCAAGACACCTACCCTTGGTAGTTTGTATAGACAAACTAACCAAGGTGTACAAGAGTGGGAGCAAACTGGCCCTCGACAAACTTAGCCTCAACCTCCATGAAAACCAGGTGGTCTCCTTCCTGGGACATAACGGCGCTGGAAAGACCACTACCATGTAAGGTGGTCTCATTGATGTAATGATAAACTTTTTAAACAAAATTTTGTATTAATACCTTTCATGTCATTGAATATGATGAAATATGAAATATGTGACTGTGTCAGTTACGGTGCAGAACTGACAGCCTGGCAGCTTAGATGGTATTGAAAAAAAAAAAAAACAGTCATTCTTATATTCAGTTTGACTTTTACTTATTTGCAAAAGGTATAGACCCAAGATATTTCAAGTTTTTTCACATCAAATTAATTTTCTTTTCACATCAACATTATTTTACTTTTCTACATTTTTTGATGTTGTGTCCGTCTGCGTACTTTGTGGTATTTCATGTGAGAAACGTCAAAATGTTATTCTGCTCTGACAATTTGTGATATTTATTTATTTATTTATTTTTACATATACCTGTAGGAGCACTTCAGAGTGGAGGAGAAGTGAACACCATGACAACCAGAATATCAAATATAACAGTTCAGCAACATGGTGTTTAAGCTGATGTTCACAGATAAAATCCAGCTGAAACTTAGTGTTAATCTCTCACAGACTGACTGTGAAGCACCAGCTGCGATTTTAATATTTTAATGAGTGGTTCTTGTGTTGATCAAGGACAAAAAAAAAAGCCAAACATAGAAATCAGCAAAATTGTATGTATATATTTATAAACTGAAGGAGATATTAATGGATACAATATGGATACATCAATATGACAGATATGTAAAAGAAGGATGAATAGAAGGGATGGATCTTTTCAGTGGCCCTGAAGTGCAGATCACAATGGCAAATCAAAACACAACAACAAAGTGGTGAACACAACAATAAAAGAGAAATAACATTAACCAAACTGGGAAAGGTAGGTACCCTCAGGTGACATGAATCATTGCTGATTGGATGAAAGCGGTGGTCTGTCGTTTGCACCAGAAACACATGTGTAGCATGTACCAGCTATTGGGGCCTGTACTATGAAGCGGGGTTAACTTACTCGGATGTAACCCAGAGTTAACCTGCAAAACCGGGGTTGACAAAACCAGGCTATCTCGGTAGTACGAAACATGGCTTACTCAGTACTATGACAGTGGTTATGAAGTTGATTTGTTGAACCTGTGGAGTAAATATCCACGGCAGCATACCTTTTATCTAAACCTATCCACCTTTCATAGTACATCTTAGTCAAGAAGTTACTCCTCACGTGATCAAGTTACTCTCGAAGTTACCCCAATAAGCCAGTTAGACCTGCTTCGTAGTACAGGCTCCTGGGTACCAGGTTAGCACAAACACTCCAACAGAGTTCAGTTTTCACAGTTTTTATTTCACAGGCTTCAGCGTAACTTACATGCAGATCTGATTGTCATCCATCCCTTGAGAGCCAGAGTGCTGCTGTTTAAATAGAGGGACCCTATTTGACACACATGCAGCACAGGTGTGTCAACCCAGAGGAGGACATTAAAAAGAGCAGGAAGGGTGTCGTATGTGGTCCTAATCTTGAAGTTCTATGTGATGGCTTAGACCATGACTGCCCAGCAGGATGTCCATTTGCCCTGTTGCTCTATGAAGTGATCTTGTAGGATTCCTTTTTCATCTTCAAAATTTTAGATTACAAGGTCTTTCTTTCCGTTTTGGATGCTTATGCATCTCTTGTGTTGCTGTGATTTCATCCATTCATCCATCCATCCATCTCCTCCGCTTATCCGGTACCGGGTCGCGGGGGCAGCAGCCTGAGCAGGGACGCCCAGACTTCCCTCTCCCCAGACACCTCCTCT
>JBAMYA010056021.1:0-29894 GCA_037176975.1 Arrhamphus sclerolepis | reverse complement strand
TGGAGCCTATCCCAGCTCACATTGGGCGAAAGGCAGGGGTACACCCTGGACAGGTCGCCAGTCCATCGCAGGGCCAAATTTGTATACAATGCTGGCAATAAATTGTACACCACGTTTCTGTTCTTCTTTTTGCTCTGTATCCAAAAAGCTGATCTGAAAGTGCTGAGTCACTCTTAGCCTGTAGAGCCTGAAGCAATAGCTCTGAGCTGAGAGGAAACACCACAACTCAGTTAAAGATGTGATGAATTACAGACTACAGTTTATGGCATATATTTTACAGCATTTTGTGTCCTGCCAAGCTGCACTACAGAATACCGATATGCAGTAGAGATGGGTTTGCACGTTGTTGGGTTGCACACACACACACACACACACACACACTTATTCTTTGCTTCTTTACACACTAATGATGTTTAGTATGTCTATCTTGATGAAAGAGGGTGTTGCTGTTTTAAAGCAATACAAAGGAACATTAGCAATTTGTAGCTCATCATGTTCCCATATGCAGTAGCCTTGGAGGTTGTTCCTTTCACAACTCTTACTCCTTTGGTCTCTTACTTGGTCACTTCTTCCATTTTCACATCTGTCATTACTTTGAGTCTCTTGGTTACCCCTACCATGATGTCCACTGGAGTTGACGTGTGACATAGTGACATAAAACAATATGCAGTTGTCATTTAGTTGTCCCAGTGTTTTGGCCAGCATTTATTTTTGTTTAAAGGATGTATGAATGACTTTGTCATTTACTGCTATATTAAAAGACTTCATCATGCTGCCTGTTGGCTTTTCCTAAAATAAATGAGATCTAAAGTAAATCAGACCAACATTTAAAAAGAAAAATCTTATCTTTTATAAATCTCAACCTTATCTCAGTAAATTGAAGCAAGTTTAGTGGCACAGGGGGATGATGAGGTTTCATTTGCGTTGCCATTTTCATGTAGCTTTGTTGTGTGGCAACATAAGGTGAGCGATTTGATCACAATCTTTTAATAAAAGCTAAATTACAAGTAAGATTATTGATGCTACTGATGTCCAATAAACATATTAGTGTGGTTTTATACCACACATCAATCACTTTGCACAAATTTTCATTGATGAATTTGTGTGTTTTGCCTTGTGATGGTAAAACAAAATAGGAAATATTATAAATGTTGTGCGAGTGAAGTTGGGAGGTAATCTCTCCCAGCGTGTTTGGTACTTCATCATTCATCACAAAATAAAATTCAGTCAGTTTTTGTGATGAACTTTAGTTGCCTAAGCATTTTTTGTGGTTAATGCTTTTCATCTTAAGAAGCAGTTAAAGGCCACGTTACAGCATCTTCATCAAAAAGGAAAAAAATCCAGTGGAAATGCTTTTGAATAGATGGCTTGATTTGGTAGTAAAATTTAATGTACAGCTGTTTTTGACCTTTATCCTGTGCATCCTCTATTCCACTCTTTTATCACTGGTTTGAGAAACTCCTTTTTAACTTACAGCATCCTACTCCCAGTATAAGTCGGAGGATGGCCGAGTGTCTTCAGCAACCTTTCCCAGTTCCTCAGGCTCAGGACAGACCTACACTCCCACTCCTGTCCCCACTCCTACCACTAATCGCACCATCACCAGCAACAGTCCTAGTAACTATGCTGCCACTAAAACAGGTAAATACACTTAGAAAAGTAACCTTGTTGCAATGATCCCAGTTCATGTTTTGTTTTTCTTTTCTGTATAATCTGTTGTTGTTTTCAGACTTCTGTCATGCTTTTAGGGTTAATGCTACTGTTACGCTGTTGTTTGTGCTGCAGACTCACTGCTTTTCAACAAGATTGACGAGAGGCAGAGATTGGCCCGTGAGCGCAGGGAGGAGCGTGAGAAACAGAATGGTGAGCGTTTGTTTTTGTTTTTTGTTTTTTTAATTTGACTGTTTAACAAAGAATCCATAAAGGTTAAAACACAAGGGATGCATCCTCCACTTTCTTGTTCACCTTTTCCGCATCATATCATGAGTACAGTCAGTTTGTAGCTGTGCTAAAGCGCCCTTTCCCTGGTAGTTACATAAAGTCTAGACCAAAGCTGGGCACCCCGTTACCATGGATTTCATGTTACATAATGGGGCAGACCATGGGACATTCCTTTTAGAGACACTGGTGTTTGGGTATGTCTATTTAACTGACTCACAGGAGCTAATGACTTTTCAAAGTAAAGGCCAGTTTGCCATTTTGTATGCAACTGAAATGTGTTCAAGCCGATGGTATTTTACAGTTACAGTCCTGCTAAGGTGCTGTGGGATTTGCTTTGTGTTGAGAGCTAAAGTTCAGTCACATGAGATGCAGCTGACCCTTAACATTGCTGGTATAAGCCCGTGTGGTTATTGTTGTGGCGTGTGATTTTTCATAGTGTATATTTTAACAGACATTAATGCTGAGAGGGGGGAAAGAAAAGAAAAGTTACTTGTGTATCTCTGTGTATGCATTTATCTGCATTAAAAATGGCTCAGCTGTCAAGGAGGCTCAGTGGCAGGCGCGTGAGGAACGGGCCAGGCAGCATTATGAGAAGCACCTGGAGGAGAGGAGGAGAAAACTGGAGGAGCAGCGGATAAAGGAGGAGAAGAGACGGGCCGCTGTTGAGGAGAAGCGACGACAAAAACTGGAGGAGGACCGGGTAATATAGGCACACATCTTAATCATGCCTGTGCGGTCTGACTTTTGATATTTTTCTGTCAAAATACAGGGATATATGTACTTTTTCTATTATTATTGCTACAAATAAATTTTTGTCAGGAAATTAATGAAATTTTATCACTGATGTCCACAGACCAAAACTTAGGACTGTAGTTTAAAAGAGAAGAGCACATAGCAACCAGTGTAGTTTTCAGTGATACAAAGAAAATCCCCATCAGCCATCTTAAAAGAAAAAAAGAAAAAACCTAGAACATTTTGTCGACTTCAGCAGCTTATTGCAACAGGAACCATTTTCAGTTACATGATTGTTGGATCGTTCACGAAGTGATTAACTTTACAGCTAAGAAGATTTCAAGGTTATTGATTCACCCCAATGAGCAATCTAAGGTCCCTTTTCAGAAAACATACAAAACTAAACATCGTTTGAGAACAGTCTACAGCCTGAGAGTGAAATGACCAATTTGACAGAAATGCCAACACTTTTTTCTCTGTTGTAGACAGAATCATATCGTTAAAAACGAGTTGACAGCCTAACCTTTTGATCTTTACAAATTAACTCATATTCATCAACATTTTTATGATTATTTTTCAAGAAGAGACTTTTGGCTATGTTTCCTGATAACAGTGACATGTAAAACATGCCTGCCTGATGGCCATGTTGGCTACTACCAGCATGGCCATCAGGGCTAGTTATTGTCAAACAAACTATGTCAGTAGCTCATAATTCTGACATTTGTTAATGAAGTGATGACATCATCACATGTCTCAACTGTTCTAAGGCCGCTTAACATCCAACTTACCTCAACTAGTGGTTACTACGTATTATGGGAATGTAGGAAAGTTAAACTCTCAGTGGAGCTCGGTGCCTTTTGTCATGACACATTTGCATTCTTCTGATTAATTTGAGATATATAGGGTGGGTTTGGTATTGTTTTGAATATTTATGATGTCAATTTGGACTCTGTTTGCCTTGTCTTTGTACAATGGTTGCTCACAGAATAGTGCTTTCAGAGAGCATATTACCCCAGTCATTTGCATGTCAGGTGGCTGCTTTCTGTCCCTGATGATTTTTCTCATTGTTGTCATACTCACTGAAGGCTCGTCATGAGGCAGTGATGCGTCGCACGCTGGACAGGAGCCAGAAAACCAAACAAAAGCCCAACCGCTGGTCTTGGGGAGGAGCACTACACACAAACACGGCCAGCATACCAGCCGGTACTTGATCCCATTTTGCACCTGCACAGTACCTAAA
This sequence comes from Arrhamphus sclerolepis, assembly GCA_037176975.1. Taxonomy (NCBI): domain Eukaryota; kingdom Metazoa; phylum Chordata; class Actinopteri; order Beloniformes; family Hemiramphidae; genus Arrhamphus; species Arrhamphus sclerolepis. The sequence continues at coordinate 25,981 of JBAMYA010056021.1, read as the reverse complement.
CAAACACCCAAAAACTACAAAACTGTTTCTACAATCATCCATTTTTCTTGCTATGTTTAAGCTCTTATGTCTTTTGCCTAATATGCCTCTCTGACAATGTTTCTGTTGTGTAAATAAGCTTGCCTCTGTGTCTGTATTGTTCTGCCATGTTTATATTTGAACGTTTCAGATTGTTCTTTATTGCTACTCACCATTCTCTACCATTCCCTCTCTTTCTCTCTCACTCTCAAACTCGACCTGACTCTGGCTCACTTTCTCCCTCTACCTGCTCTCTACTCTTTGTTTCACTGCCTTTGTTCTCTCCCTCCTGGTCCAGGTTTTGTTGAGTCGGCTTTCCTCTATCCACTCGACCTTGCGGGACTGGAGCACATGCAGAGTGCTTTCAGTTTCTACCGCAGATACGGAATGGCCTCCCAATGTGAATATTATAGTACTGTGTCTGTTAGCTGGCTGGCGTTAGAGTGCTAGCATTAGATCTGTGACTGTCCAGCGCAGTCTTACAGTAGCTCACTCTCATTAGTGGACATGTAGGCCAGTGTGAGTGACGTGGTTAGTTTGTGTTATTTTTAGTAACAGTCCCAGTTGTTACCTGAAGTTGTATCCCAAGTCACAGGATCACTAACTTTTTTGAATTTAGTTGACATAAGATCCATTTAGCACTAATTAATTTCAAACCTTTTTCTTTTTGTTTTAAAGTAGACTCAGTAGTTTTTTTACATTTAACCTGTGTTAATCACATCTCAGAGTGTTGGCTCCAGCACTCTTTCTTCTTCCACTGTTTTATTCGTCCAACAACTCCCCCTGTATGGACCATAGACTTTATTTCTATCTCGTGTCTTTGATCCTAGATGCTGACAGGAGGTCAGTGTCCACCATGAATTTATCCAAACATGCAGATCCAGTCATTACCAAGCGTCTCTCCTCCTCCTCCGCCACACTCCTACACTCACCAGATCGAGGTAAAGAAAGTTACCGTTGCATTAACAAATTACAGCATTAATGTCTTGTAGATCTTTGAATCGATCTTACATCATGGTAATCCTGAATTTTACGACAATATGCTCAACATTGTATTTTCTTTTATTGTATAAATTATGCATAGGATTACAGTGATCTTGACATGATCCAAAGAAAAAAAAAGATGCTAAAACTTTGGTAGGAGATGTTGGAAAAACCAGTAAGATATCGCACCATTTTGAAAACACACAGTTTAAAAGTATAAACCCCTTGGTTCAGACCTATCTCCAAAGTCAAACTTCAAAATCATACAGACGGGAAATATCTGAAAATGATTATGGATTTGCTAGACAAGTCTGAGTCTGACTTTGCTGAGGTCACTCACAGTGATTAGATTATAGACCTGTCTCTTTCACAGGTGATTAAATAGTTTTAGTTTTGACAGCATTTGATTAATCACTTGCTATTGGTATGCAAAGAGAATTTCATGTAATTCATCTAAAAAACGCTTCAAAGAAATATGTCCTACCCAACCTTTAAATAAACTCTTGCTCAGAATCTGATCAAACAGTCCCTTATTTTTCCTATGATCGTAATTATGAAGCTGCATGCAGCTAATTGTTAGATTAGCTTATATAATGGACCCTACAAACCTGGATCTTTCCAAAGGAAACAGCGGAAAACAAACTCCCCACATGAATAAGAGTTGTGGTTTCGTACATGTCCCATCATTCCTGTGAGCTTACCGGGCAGGAGAGACAATAGTCCAAAACTACAACTCTTCTTCATTCATCATTATTCAGGTGATTACTGGTTATAGTATCTAGAGAGAACTTTAAAAAAAACCCAAAAAAACCAACTCTTATCCTATGTTTTTAACTGTATAATCATATACAACCTCTGGAAAAAAAAAGATGGAATCTCTTGGAGGATGTCCAGTCAGTTGTCTAGTTTTGTCTGGAACTGTTTTCATTTAAAATGTCATCCCTATTCTTTAAGAAACATTAAAAAAAAAAAAAAAGAAGAAGAGAGAGAGCATTGTCGTAGCATAAGAAAAGATGATGGAATCACTCTATAATTGCAGATCTAAAGCAAAGAGGTTAAATCAGCTCATTAGTCTGCTTTTAAAAAGAGCATTTACACACCTGTGTTGCCCCATGATTGACATGATCATGGATGCGAAAGCAGATATGTCCGTTGAAATGGAGATTGTAAAACGTTAGAAAAGTTCTTCATGAAGGTAAATCATCAGATGATGATAGAAAGGTTGTAAAAGGGGAAGCGTACTCGTAGACCAAGGAAGACATCAAAGCATCAAGACGGAAAACTTAAAGCGGTATACCTCGAAAACAGAAAATAATCAACAAAAGAATTGAGAAACAAACTGAGGAATCACCTAAAGGAAATGGAATTTACATGCAGAGAATCCAGACACGAACCATAATTAGTAACTGAACAGAAAAAACAAATTAGGATTACAGTGGGCTAAAGTGATGGTTGGTGATAAATCACAAATCTGAATTGGGCAAGGTGATATTGTGAGAACTTTTGTTTGGTGCTATTCCGGTGACTGCCTGAAGAAAACACACACATTCCCACAGCCTAATGATATGGAGTTTCATGTCAGGTAAAGGTCCAAGTAGTTGGGAAGTGGGTGTGGTGTCGGTGTCATTCAATAAATGTACAAGTTTACAAAGAAATTCTTGACTCTTATTCCATCAGTTGAAAAGATGTTTAGTGATGATGATGACATCATTATTCAGGATGATAATGGCCTTCAGGAGAGATGTAATGTCCACACCTGCAAACTTCAATCAAATTGAAAATGTGTATAGAAAATTGGAGAAAATGGTCCATGAAGAGTTTCTAACCTGCAAGATCTGGCAGGTGCATGCTTCATCCACATTATCCTCAGAATTGATTGAATTTTTCCCTCCGCTTGTCCTCTAAAAAAACAGCTGTGATTGACTACAGTAGTTTTTTTCTTTCTTTCTTCTTTTCTTTTTTCTTAACTCCAGAATGTTGAAATATTAAATAAAAAATAGTTTTGTGGTATCCTGTAAATAAAAAAAAAGTTAAGCAATTGAATGAAGATCCTCCAAGAGTGTTGATTCCATCATTTATGCCAGGGGCTGTTTGGTGGAGGGGTATGACAGTGAAATTAATCCTCTCATCTGACTCAACAGTTGAGCGATAAGGAATGTTTCCCATCATTTCAACTGTATTTGTTTATATATAGCCAAGTCAACAACAATATCATGCATTCTCTGATGTTCATATGTTGGTGACAGGCTTACGGATGAGAACAGCCTCCTCCCCTACCATAGGCAAAGCTCAGTCGAAGCCCCGCCTACATCAGGGGAAGACCCCACAGCAAAAAAACACAGGTGTCCTCAGCAAGACCTTTGGTCTCTGTTATTACGTTGTTAACACAACTGTGCTGAGCAAAAAGATCATGGGCTGGAAACTGTACAGAAATACCTAAATAAAACCACTGTTAATACGGTTTTCCCCCCTTTTTTTTTTTTTTTTTGAAAAGCTGTGATGTTGCTTTGGCTGGCATTTGGGTGGAAAATGAACATACTGACACAGAAAATCATTCAAGAATCATTCAAGAATCATTGCTATTACAAACTGTTGTGATTCCAGATTGTTTTTGGTCATTTACTGTATATGTGCACGTGTTTGCACTTCCACTTCTGTTTCATCAGTGGGATTGAGAATTTTTTTCTCCTTTCAGCATGACCCCTTTCTCTAATCCGCTGTAGGATAATCTTGTTGTTTTTGTGGAAGCATTGTATGTTGTTTATATCCTGGCTTGAAAATTTGACACCTACATTTCAAATAATCTGATTTATTTATTGTTATATTCTTAAAATGCAATAGTATACACAGTATAATGGATACAATGAGCAACATCACTATTAAATTTAGTTTAAACTCTCAGTACTTGAATTGTTCAATTTAAAGTGGCATAGATTTGCACAGTTTTCAGCCCTATTTCATCTTTTCTCTGCACCCTGGAGTCTGCATCCTCACAGCTGCATGCTTTGTCTCATATGCCCCCCTCTAAGCCTTTTGGTGCTAAAATGGCTAATTAGGTTTTGATGAAGACTGACTGATATTGATGTGTTCCTGCTGAGGTACAGGGGAAATTTAGCCAAATGTTTAACTTGCTTGTATAAATACTTGGCACTTAATTGAATATTTGCAAATAAAATTCATGCATTATTTAACAAACTTATCATTGAAGGAAGGCTATTTTCCTGAAATGCAGGTGTAGTATAACCTTGCTGCTGCGTGTTCATTCAAACGCTCTCGTCTCTGCATTAACAAACTGGTGCATGCTGGTGGGGTGTGCATGGCTTAAATTCAACTTAGCTGTCACCTGAAATGCTGTGCAGGTTCGGAGATGGAATGGGTCACACGTTCAGTGATTATGCATAGCTTTAATTCTGCTTAAGCTGATTGTTTGGTCTAATCAGTGGACAGTTAATAGTTTTAACTGTTATCAAACCTCAGATGTTACGTGTGCGTCTGCAGGCCTGCGCCGCCTTCCGTTGACCCCATGGGAGAGCAATGTGGTGAACCGTCTGCAGCAACCGACACACTCCTACTTGGCACGCAGCCGCAGTGCCGTTAGTCTGTCTGGAGATCAAACAGGTAACACACACACATCCCTGTTCAGCTCTGTCTTTTTTTGTGTTTGTATTTTTTTTTTAATGCCATGTTTATTCAGTTTTAAATGCAAAGAAAAATGTCTAGCACCATGAAGTACCACAATACCCCCCAACCCCCACCCAGTTCCTGACCAACACCTTGTCTTTAAACAAATCAAATGTCAGCTGAGCGACCCAGCAAATGAATTATAACGTACATAATGATAGTAATAACATAAAATTATAACCAAGAAAACAAAGAAAAAAATCAAATAAAAATGTAAACGCATCTATTTGGAGAGTAACTCCTTCACCATAGCTATACCATTCATCCAGCTGTTGACAGTTGCTGCCTTAGCATGGTTTATTCTCGCTGAGGACAATTCTACATATAAAGTGTCCAGCAGTGTGTATAACCAATGTTTAATTGAAAAGTCATGAGGCGGAAGCCATCTCTGAACCACCAGTTTCTTGGCAGCAGTGATACCTGCTAACCACAGCTTACGTGTTTTCTCTGTGAAGGGAAACCTTAAGTCATCAAGCAAAGGTGCAGCGCAGGATCCACTGGGAAATCAATGTTTGTCAAAGTAGATATTGTATCTGCTATTTTAGTCCAGATAAAGAAAATGTCCGGACAGCTCCGCACAGAATGCATAAGTCCCCACATTTCCAAATGGGCAAAAAGTACTGTCGGGATGGGGGGCTTAATCAGATATCGCTTATGGGTAGTCATATATATAATGACATATATTCGAGTGAATAAACCTGTGATTGGGATTCTTTGATGACCCTTTAACACTATCACATATCGCTTCCCAATCTAGATCTGTGGGTTTCCTATGTCTCTTTTCCATACTTTATTGAGTCTCTGAATGTGCACACAGAAAAGAATAAAGAAATTATACTATTCTCTAGGGGATTTTTATAGTGTTTCCACAATTGGGTGCAGTTTTAAGTTAGAACCCCACTGAATATTATCAGACTTAAGACCTGATCATAACTTAAGATAATGGAAGAGAGAGTGTTTTGGAACATCATAGTGTATAATAAGGTCACTGAAACTCAGTAAGGAGTCAATACCATTTATATCACTGAAACCATATTTGCCCTTATGCACCCATGGACGTGGTGTAAAAGTAAACTATGATTAAACCATAGGGGAGAGTTTTTGTGCCATTTCATGTCCACACCTATGTATTTTATACTGCTCTGAATGTTGTCAACAAATAGGATACAACTGGACCACACCATTAACAATATTGTCTAATTGAAACACCTGAAATCAAGTAGTCCTGCAGTTTTACTGGTGCCACAAGATCCCTTTCAATGGCCATCCAGGAGGTGCAAAGTTAAGGGCATCAAGCCACAATGGACCCAACATTTCCCAAAAAATCAAATATAGCTCAGAAGAACCCTTATTAGTAAGTTTTAAGGCAATAAGGAGCTTCTCCATTGTATTTGGAGAGTCTTGATTTTCAATTTCATCAGGAGAAAGGCCTGGGAGATTAATATTTTGGGGAAAAAAAGAGTCCAGTTGGTTTGGAGTAGGAAAACATTCAGAGGTATATAAGTTAGTGAAAAAGTTCTTAAAGGTATTATTCATGTCTGGTGTAGTCGTCACTATCCCTGCATGAGGGTCACCAAGAGTAGAAATGGTCGTGTTAGTGTCAAAGCAAGGAGTCTGCTTGGCTTACAGCTCTCAAAATAGCATTTGTGCTTAGTTATTGTGAGTCTGCTGCTTTAACAAAACATAAACCCATCAGTCCAGAGATTTTGCATCCTTAAAATTAAATGTAGGCCAGGCATTTTGATTTGACTTTAAACAGAAAGTTATGTCTTATCAATAGTGGCCAATGTGCGGTTTACACTATATTCGCCGTTCAATGTGCAAATTGAATACACACAACACGCATCAAACCTTTGTTCTCCATTTCGGCAGATGATGCCACTTCATCAACAGCTGACTCATAGTCAGACAGAAACCGTTCTGCTTCTCCGTTTAAAGTTGAAAGATTAGTTTGCGCCGTTGACTTGGATCCGCAGAGTTGCAGGGTATATCAAAAAGGTGAAGGGTCCCGGCGAAAGCAGCCTCGTACAATTTTGAAAGCGCTTCTTCTCCGGACTGTACCTCTGCTGTAGTCGGTGTAGAATTTTAAGCGTTTGCCATTTGGGAGCGATGGTTTGGCCTTCCTTGCTCCTTGCAAGATGGCTTGATGGTCAGGATATCGAAGAAGGTCATCGTGCTGGCTTGGGAGGACTTTGTATTGTACACCCAATGGGCTCTATCAATCTCCAAGGGCATCGTGGTGCTCCTCCACAGCTCAGGGATCCATTTCGGCAGCATAACTTTCAGGTCCCCAACGGCATCATCTTTCTCAACACCCACAAGAACGTTGACTATACGGACATTGTTTCACCTCCGTCTGTCTTCTGAGGACAGTGCTTTATCGAGAGTCTCTGTTAGCATAGCACTCACCACCTGGCGTATCTCCTTCAGCTTCCACTGTCCGTTTGATTAGTAATGCTACATCCTTGTGTGGCAAACTAACCTTGAAGCATTTACTTATCATATTCTGCTGCTTCTGCGGAGTACTTGCAGGATTTTTATTGGCCATCCTTGAGACAACTTAGAGTATCATATACAAAATCAAAACTACACTTGAAAATATTAAAATCACAAGAATGGAGGTTTAGTGGGCAAGACGTCAGTGTGGCATGATCATTTTACAGCGTGGCTCACTTCAAGTCTCCCTGTTCAGTTCTGTCTTAGTCACGTGGCTACGTGGTCACGAAAATGTGCAGAAATAAATGCGTTGTCATTATCACTTTAAATTTTAGTCACTTTACCAGAGCAGAATGTTACACCATTAAATTGTCTGAAACGTCCTTGTAACTGTCTTTATCAGACACACAAGGCTCACTCTCTCTCTCACTCTCTCTCACACACACACGCACACACACACCATAAGCATGCGCTCACACACCTCAGTCTAAACAAATAGGCTGTTAAAGAAGTGTTCAATACCACGCCCTGATTGTTTCTGTTGTGGCAAAGGAAGCAAAAGTTTTGTTTGTTTTATATGTATTTAATTATTCTCTCTTTCTGTTTTTTTTTTTTTTTAAACCCACTCGGAACAAAATACAAGATATTATTTCAATTATTCGTTTGAGTCTACTTTCACATACCCCAAAAAACACACAAGTTTTATCTGTTATTTTTTGTTTGCTTTGCTTAAGCACTTAAACTTAGCTTTGTCTGCAGGATGTATTCTATGTGTCTCTTGCTTGTGTTTATGCATTTCACTAAATGCTCTCTTACTCTCTGTGGTGTTGGGTCTGAAGTGGTGATGATCAGTTTTCTGACTTAATAGTTTATTTTAAGGTCTTCCACCACTGAGGCATTTTGCATTCATTAGTGGTTCTCCAAATTATCAATATATATTAAGTTTTAAAATGCTAAGCTTCTTAACACTTTAACCTTATCATTCAGGTCAACTAATACCTTCTTTGTAACAATGTACATGGGCTGTATTCATCAAACAAATGCCCGAGTGATGGTTGCAGTAAATTTACAGCTGTTATTCTGATTGGCACTAATGCTTTCTCTCTCTCTTCCTACCAATCATTTTCTTTTTCTTTCCATCCTCTGCTGGCCCTCCCTAACCCCTTGCTTCACCTAATTATTCATCTGATTTTCCTCTCATTTCCTTCTCTCATTCCTGATCTTTTGCTTTGTGCTCCTTTTTATTCCTTTTTTTTAAATTATTATTACTGAAATCCTCATTGGTATCCCACAAATTTCCACACTGTTCCGATCCATACCTTCCTCAAATCACTCTGAACCCCTACCTCATACATCACTGTAGCCATGCCTGTGTGTCCTCGATCAGTTTCCTGCCACCCCATGGGCTCTGTATCCTTCAAAGCCCTGCAGGCCCAGCCGCTCTCTCACTGCCGCAGCCAAGAGAGGAGCCTCAGCAGGGAGATTTTCTCCTCGTCTTCCACCACACCACGGAGAAGAACCACAGGAACAACGCAGGTATCGGAAGATATCACTGTATTCTGGGAAGGAGACTTGTGTCACTGTTGAAGTACTAATTTTGCACTTGGTCCTTTAAAAGTTTCAGTTCAATGACACTCAGCTTGTTCTGTCAGAATAATTATCAGATTTACTGATTCAGAAATGGAGATCATATGTGTCACTTGTGTTTCACCAAGTGAACAACTGCTTTTAATGGAAATATGTGATGTTAAACAACTAATACATTGTACAGTCTGCAGACAGATTGAATTATATTATAGCCTTTATCAGCGGCTACACTAGCAAAATAACTTGTTACTGTGGGTGTGAGTGGACAGTTGGCTACACCTGACAGCAAGATGCAAGACATCAGATGTGACAATTAGTGCCTTTAGATTAAAGATTTTGCACCTCCAACCGCATATAAAAACATGCTGCTTGCAAAAAAAGAAGAGAGAGGAGAAGACCAATGTTCTTTATAGACTGTGACCGATCATCAGCAACAAAGTGTCCAACCAGAAAAAGAGCTTCTCCATCCCACATCTCTTTTTGAGTCAACATCTTTGAGACTTTTAAATAAAAAAAAAAATGGACGTGTTTGCTGTCATCTGCTGGTCAGTAAATTAAGGAATGTTTGTGCCATGGTAAAAGCATTTTTAATGAACCATAAATGCCATTTGAACTACAAATAAACATTTTGTACTAATATAGGGAACTTTTTTGATTGGGGTGGAAAATGTCTTGGACAGACAAATATGGGTTAATGTGAACTTTGAAATATGGAAATGCTGTTTAACTTATGTGATTTGCATAAAAAAAACTATTTCAATGCAGTTTCCTTCTACAGTTATACAAAGCCCAATTTCAATTCTAAACCCACTAAAACTTCCATTTACTAATAAAAAAACAACCTGACACCCCCTCCAGCATCAGTTTAATTTTAAGTAATGCATTAATCCATTGTTTCCCGATTTATAGCTTTGTACATTTTTGTAGTGTCTTGTACGTGCTCTTGATTAATTGAACAACTGAACAAAGAGCAGCAAGATTAAGAAATCCTGGTTGTTAACCTGACCTCAACCAGACTAGCTGCACAGAATAAATCTCCTTTGTAATTTATCCGCTCCTGCTCGTGTGTAAACCATTCAAGGCAACAGCCCTCAGCATTTTAGCCAACATAACGGCAGAATAAACAGCAGCGTTTTCACTGCCAGAGTATTTTGTTGCAGTACCAAACCTCAGCGAATAATGAAAACGTGTTAAGCCCTCTGAAGCGATCCAGATCCAGTCATCCAGAGAGATTTCTCTTGTTTTTGTTATGTTAACATTTCAAATTTGTCAGGAATGTATCTGTCGTAACAAATCCATGCTTGTGTCTCTAGTCCACATGCCTGCTTTTGTCACACTTTTAGCCATTAAGGTTTCAAAGGGAAGGCATCTTCTATGCAGTAGTTCCCACACACTGACCCACAAGCATTTAGTTTGTACTTACAGCTCATTTACACAGTTAATCCTGGTTTACCGCTTTACCAGGTTTACCGCCTAGGTTCTAAAATTTCTTCATTCCCTTGTTCATGACAATTTCCAAAAGAATTTTCTTTTCTTTTGTCTGTTCTGAATTGACAAGAGTTGATTTTTAATATATTGAGGTCACTCCTTCTATGTTTGCTTCATGGCCGGGTGCCAGAGGCCACGCACGGCCAGAGGAAAGCTGTCTGAGCCTAATCCTGTTAATGATCATCTTGAACAACCACTGTCAATGAGGCCTCTGGCTCTGCACACCTTTTGAACCATCAGACTACTTTTGGCTGGAAATTGGCTCAGTTCCAACCATTCTCTAATCATTCTGTTTAGAACGGTGCTGCATTATGTCCTGAAAAAAACTCAAATGTTTGTTCATTTTTTTCCCCTTCAATTTCATGTTTCTACTGTTTTTTGGAGGGTTGGAAATAGAAGGTTTTAGTGGGCAGCTTTCAGGCTTTTCCAGAAAAATGTCCGTTTTCAGAAGACTTTTTAAACAAAGTCTTTGATCTTAGTGGATTAAGAGCGGCTTGATGATTGATGATGGCAGAATGCAAACTGGAGGGAGCCTTAGGGTGTTGTTTTGGAGGGACATTTTTGTGACATTACGCTGATATCCTAAATGAGTCTCAAGTTATGCAATTTCAATTACTCATTCTACTTTGTTGTTCCACCTGCTTAAACAGCAAAAGGATCGTGACGGTGTCAGGAAATCATGGAGCAACCTGTCGTTTCCGCTAGCTCCCATTCTGACATTACCTCCCAGCAAACGCACAGTTCCCGGCAAGAAGAACAGCAAAGCAACAACGCCCTCTCCTGGCAGGTAGAGTGTTTCCATGTGTCAGTCTGCAAAACGAGGCCAAATGATTGATTTTAAAGAGAAGTTGGCCTTTGTTGCTTAATGAACAGGTCCGTTTTTCCCTTGCATACAGACCTCCTCAGAAGGCAGCAGGACGGCCCCCGACCCCCAAGCTGCTTAAGTCTCCAGGGACGGAGGACCCTGGAAACCTACGTCCTGTCAAAATCACACCTGAGAGCTCTAACCCTTCGACACCCACCAGATCCCAAGAGGAGGAGGAGGATGATGAGCAGGTTCTCAGCCCTCCACAGCCTCGACCTCAGCCCTTGGGTCAGAACAAGAACTCGACTGAGCCCGGACCAACTGCACACACAGGAGCCAGTGGTCAGTCAGCACTCCATGTAGAACAATCCTATGCAGCTGTTCTGTTTTTTGTTTTTTTTTATTTTTGTTTCAAATTTACGCTGATAAAAAAAAAACTAGTTTTATGATGTCTTCTAGAGAGTTTGAGTACTCCTCCAGCTCACAAGCCTTCAGCAGGTACCACAGACCCAGAGGAGGCCAGTCGTATCCTGGCTGAGAAGAGACGACTGGCCCGTGAGCAGAGAGAGAGGGAGGAGGAGGAGCGAAGGCAGCAAGAGGAGCAGGCGAGGTACACAGCTGTGTCAGGACACGTATGCTGCTCACAATGTGTGAATTTGATTACATGACTGATGTTTGTGTCTATACAGATTAGCGAAGGAGGAGATGGCTCGCCGTAAGGCAGAGGAGAGAGTAAGGAGAGAAGAGGAGGCTAAGCGCCAGGCAGAGGAGAGAAGAAGGAAGGAGGAGGAGGAGAAGAAGGCTGAAGAAGAAAAGCTTCAGAAAGAGCGGGAGGAAACAGAGAGACTCCAGAAACAGGTAGATTATAATTAAATGAATTTTACATGCCGTTTTGTTTTTGGAAGCAGTTGTCAGAAAGCACATTTAGGATCAAATGCAGAATTGAATTATTGACCCACTAAGACGTCTGCTATTGACATCTCAGAGATGTTGTGAATACACCACTGAGTTTGTTTACGTTTTAGAAAGAGGAAGAAGAGACCCGACAGAGAGAGGAGGCAGAGCGTCTGAGGCAGGAGAGAGAGAAGCACTTTCAGAAAGAGGAGGCTGAACGCCTGGAGAGAAAGAAGGTGACGCAAGCTCAAGCATTTGGTAGTTACAGATATTATTCATAATGTTCAATATATTGATTTTTTTTTTTTTTTTTATTAATGCCAGCGTCTTGAGGAAATCATGAAGAGAACAAGACGCTCAGACACAGAAAAGGTGAAGGCCTCAGAAGTAATATTTGTAGCGCAAATGTAACAAATATTCAGTTATGATCATAAAGGATCTTTTTCAAACTTTCTTTTTTTTTTCCATCTCCAGAAAGTCAGGAATGGAGACGATGCAGGTAACCTGATATACAGTCATATTTCTTCTCTCTCTCTCTCTTTAAAGTTTATCTCCTGATATTTCCATGATGTTGTGCCTGATGGTCTTCTCATTTCTTCTTCCATCAGCGACTCCTGCATCCACTGCTGCATCTACAGCATCAGTGACCCCAACACACAATAATAACAGCGACACACACCTGTCTGACCCCAACCCCTGCAGCACAGCACTTAGCACACCCGAACAGAGGTACAGTTAAACATTGCATTACTTAAAATACATTTCTCAGCACCCCTTATGTTATATTTTTCTCTGTTACACTGATGTTCTCTGCCAAAGCGGTGAAGGCAGAAAAAATGACTCATCCGTCGTAAATTCTCACAGGGAGAATGGAGAGTTTGAAGAGGAGATCGTACTGCCTTCACATTCCAGGTTGTCTCCTCCTGAAGGACAGGAGCAGCAGCAGCAGCAGGAAGAGCAGAGAGTTCCTGTCATAGCCTTCACTGAGAATGGCCTCCTAAAGCCTTTGAGTGGAGTAGAAGATATATCAGTCCAGCAGGGACCAGGTAAATAAAAATACCTAGTTAAAAAAAAAAGTTTAAAACAAGTACTTGCCCCCCTCACAAGTTATTTCTGTTTTTACTGTTTTGCTTCAGAGCATTGAACACATTTTAATATCCAACAAAGAGTAAAAGCAAAAAGCCACTTCTAAATGATGAATAAATTTATTGAAGGAAAAAGCTGTTCATGATTTAACTGTGATTAACCACTTTTTTAACCACTGAGTTCAATTTCACTAGATGCATCCAGGTTGCCGTCAGCCCTGTAAAATCATGAAATCCCAATGAACATCATCTACCAGGCAACACAAAGTAGAGTAAAAGATCTCACAAAAGTACGCATCATGCTCTCACTGCCAGTTATTGCAAATGCTTTATTGCAGTTGTTGCCACCAAGCGTGGCACGACTGGTTACTAGGCTTGAGGGTCTGTTAGGGGCAGGTTGTTTTCAGTTCAGTTACTTTATTTATCCCCACGGGGAAGTCAAAGGCACGGAAAGTTGCGTAGCTAAACAATACAACACAGAGCAGTGATGCAGCTAGACAAAGATGCACACATGCACATATTTACAGATACCACAGACGAATCTCAGTGCAGGTTGTGCAGTTCACTTTTTTTTTTTTTCGTTTGAGGGGGAGTCAAATAATCATTTAAAAGTTACCTTTGCATTTGCTGAGGATATCTTCGTCTGATATTATATTTTTCTTTATCTGAAACATGCAAAACAACAAAGAAAAAAACAACAAAATAAAAAAAACCAAAACACCAAAAACAGATGAATTCTGAATTCTGTAAGTGTGCACATACTTTTTCACATGGATCACGGCTGCTACATGTATTCTCAGTTTATTTGGTGCATCAGTCTTGAACGTTCTCCAAAAATATGCAATGCTTACATGAGGTGCAGTACTCACTTAAAATGCAAGTGAGGCCACGACTTAAGATGACCACATTCGTCAGATATGGGTAACTTTTAAAAGATGGTGTGAACAATCCATGAAAAAAAAAACTGATATAGGCAATAAATTGGAATCAGACATTAAGATCTGTAGTGTAAATGCAGACTTAGTGTGCAGTATAATTCTTCTTGTCTTTCGACTTTTACTTCTACTTTTCTAGTTTTTATTTGAGAATGTGAACGACTTGTCACTTGGCCTTATATACATTATAAAATTACATTGGAGAACCATTTCACAAGTAGAAGAGATGCTGTGTGGAATGTAAACCATAATCAGCTAAAATAACAAGTTTTGGCTTCTACACATTCAAGGAAATGACACATTACTGCATCAAACAAGGGCCCAATATTCCTTAAAATAGTATATAACAATATTTCCACAAGCACATGTTGAAGGATTCTAGGGAGGAAATAGGAAGAAAATCCTTTTTTGTTTGATCGCTTTTCTTTTTTTTTTTCCTTTCAATTCAGATGTTGCCTGATGTCGAGGTTGGGGCACGAGGATTCCACGCGCACAGACGGGAGGAGAAGCCAGTGGAGGGAGAAGCATGGAGCTGCTGGATTGAATCAAAGGAAGGATTCACAGCCTCAGATCCACACTTTGACACTCCTTTCCATGATAGAGAAGCACCACAGCCATTCCCCAAAGACGGCGTCTCCAAAGATCTCTAGAAAGCTTCGCCGAGAGAAATATCTTTCCCTCATCAAACTCTCTGGGAAAGAGCTCCTCTGTCTGTGACAATAACACTTAGTCATGCAGTTTGTTCTGTGTGCAGCCCCAGTTTCCCTTTATTCTGAGGTAGATGCCCTGCAATAGCATACTGAACCTCCCATTCTACCTTGTAATATTTGATTGATTGAAAAACTGATACTATGAGTCTTCAGCCATGATACTTGAAGAGTTTTGTTTCTGTAGACATACTTTGATCAGATTTTGAGAGCTGGTAATGTGTCTTTAACTGGAACACAAGAGGCTCTAAATTAAACGGTTTCGTTAATGCATATGTTGTTTTAATGAAACTTCGTATTTCAACATTTTGGTTGAAAAGTTACAGAACATACAGTATGTGACGAAGGAATCAGTCCATGAAGTTGTATTGAGACTACTTGAAAGTGTCATTTGATGAAAATGTTCTTCTTTGTCTACAGTGTTTAAAACTAGATGTCATCGGGATGACGGGGTGATTGAGAATAACATACTTTATGGTTTAATGACACAATTTAAAAATACTGGTTTCTCAGGCAACTGGTAAGTAGGGTGTATACTTCTGATTTTTTTTTTTTAGTTTTATTTAATTGCTGTACAGAAAAAAAGTGATTCTTTATGTTGTCCATAAGTTTTGTTCAAAGTTTAGAAAAAGAATTTCTCCTTTGGCTTTGAGCTCTTTACTTTCATTTAATTATTCCTTTTACAGTTCAACCTTGTCAAAGCTGCACCCTACATCCTGTCTCCTAACTCAGCAGTGTTGGAGAGCCTTGCTTGTACTGAAGCTTTGCCGACACACATGTGCATTAGACCTTTGCTTTGGCCAAGCCAGTACAAGAAGGATTTAAATAATTCACTGGTAAGGTTCATGTAATTTGATTAATTTGATCTTTTTTGATGAAGAAATGCTGCTAATTCTAATGTTCATTTGCCTTACTGCACAGTAGGAGTGAGGTGACTTTTTTTTTTTTCCCTCTACACTGAAGTGAAAACTTTCATTTCTAGTATGAGCTTTGACGTTCTGCTCATGTGCCCAAATGCTCCTCAGCTTTCTTTCAATGTAAGCTAAAGCATAAATGACTGTTTTATCACCATTTAAGAGCAATAATAAAACTGATTTTCAATAAGGAATCATGAAAGTGGAGATAAAACAGCACCTGACCATTACTCGCCTGCGTGATATTCACCGAGCGCCCAGAAACTCTGTTTGTCTCTCAGACCTTTGCACTTCAGTTGCTTTTTGTTCATACCTTGCAACCCCACCAAAATGGAATGAAGTTCAAATCTTGGTTAAGTGCTGCAGGTTTCTGCCAGTAGTGCAGAGCATGCTGTTAATAACTTGATTGTATAAATTATGCAAAGTGGATGTTTTAAAGCCACACAGCTTTGAAAACTAACCCTTCACCTCAGACAGTGGCTGGACGTTCTTTGAACAATCATATTACTGAAATCTCTGTACTACTATTGCAGCTATGTTATTTGGCAAGTAAATAAATTTTTTGAATTGATTATTCGTTTTGATGTTTCTTTTGTTTTTCTTTTTAATTCCTTCAAAAAAAAAACTGCAATGGACTTGGAAAACATGAGTAATACTTTATACATTTATTTTGGCATAAAGTTCCAAAAACAGCAGGACATTGAAAAGAAAAGCAATGGTCTTTACAGAGTTGTTTTTTTTACATGAAAAAGAAAAGACAGCTTAGGAAGAGAGTTTAGGCAACAACTGAGAACAGATAAAAAAAAAAAAAAAAAAAAGGGAGTCCACAGACATTTTCAATTGTGAATCTCAAATCCCTTTTTGACTTGAGATGTTTGAAGAATGTGACTGGCTATGTAGTTATTGGCACTTCAGACATCTTTTGTCATAAACTTGTTTCAGGTGTATACCAAAATGTCTGTCGCTTTGTTTTTTTAAAACAAGTTTGACAGTGTGGGAGCTTGATGAATCACTGGAATTTTTAGGTATTTGACTTGAGAACTCCACCGTGCACTCCAAGTCATGTCTTTTCCAGCAACAAAAAGTCCTTCAAGTACAGCTGTGCGACGGTGTTTCTTTGTGTCGCAGCCCTTCAGCTTTACCAGTAAAATGTTTTTGTAAGGAAACTGGCGGCAGCGTTGAGCCAGCTGCCACTGGAATCTTCCTTAGCTGCTGTGCGGGATATTGCCCGGTCCACTTCCCTCTCTGTGCTCTCCTCTTCCTCAGGGAGGTAATCGGGTAGAGCTGTGTTTTGTGGCATCTCTGCTCCACAAGAGTTCAGAGGGATGTAAACCTGGAGAAGAACAAAAAAAAGTTTTAAAGATGCATGGTACATTTCCACTCATTTTTAGCTTTTAACCAGGGCATCCAAAAAAAAAAAAAAAGTTTAATCATAGGTCATTCACCTCATCTCCTGCTTCATTTTTCACCACTTGCTGCACTGACAACACATTAGTGGCAGCAATGGCTGTGGCGAGAGACTGCAAAAGAGGCATTAGGAAATTAGGATTTCTAGGATTCAGAGATATAGGTCAAGATAGGATGGACTATCATTTCCTACCAGATTCACTTACACATGCCATGCTGGGCTTGACATAATTTTAATATGAGACAATATGTATTCAGTAATAGCATTTTCTGTTACCTCAGTGGGCAGGTCTGAACGGATGCGGACTGTGCATCTCTTGGAGGCCATTTGGAAAGTAAAGCTGATCACTCCTTTGACCTTGAGAAGAGCCTCCTCACATAAGCATCGCTGGTGCTGCATAATAGTGAAAGAAGACTTGAGTACATTTGGTGCAGATTATTTAATAAAAAAAAAAGAGCCCAAGTGTAAACAATCGGCCTCCTTACGGTGCTGTCCAACCCCTGAATGTGCAGCGTGACAGACTTGGCCTTCTTGTTAGAGGAGTTGATAAAGAATTGTGGCTTCTTTCTCATCCCTCTCTCTGTTGTGTGGGGTGCAGGATTAGTAGGCGTACTCAGAATGTTATAAACCTCTTTGGCCAAGGCTGTGATGTCAACAGAAAGACCCTCCCTGCATAGAGAAATTATATATCAAGCTTATTACCACAAAGTTGAAAAACCTGTATACCAAGATCATAACATGCATATTACCGCTTAAAGGAAAAGATGTAATTTACACCGATTAAGTTTAACATTATAACCACCCGCTTAATAAAAGCAAGTCCTCCTTGAGCTCTCAGAGAAGCTCTGACCAGAGTCTGAACAAAGAACATCTGAGGGTGTCCTCGAGTGTCCGGTACTGGAATTTCATTAAAAGTTCTTTTAGGCCCTGTGGAAAGGGATTGCTTCCCATAGATGCTATCAGTTATCATCGAACCAAATGAACACCTCAAGTTCTTTCTTCCTAAAAAATATTGAGGGCCCCACTGCTGACCTTCTGAGGAAGGCAGCTCTTGTAGGATAAAGATGTTACCATGTTGAGAGTAATTGATCTGCAGAAAGTCTTTGGTTGGTGCTAAAATAGGATTAATGTTAATGCCAGGATACATATTTTCCAAGCAGAACACTGCGCTGTAACAAGATGAGTACTGTTAACTCATGTTACCCATTCATGATCTTTTTTTTTTTTTTTGTCGGAAAAGTGCTATATAAATAAAGCTTTGATTGATTGATAATGTTACACTTGATCGGTGTATAGTAGCACAGTGAAGTATTGTTGTAAGTTTTTTTGGATAGCCATTTCATCAACATGCAGATGTAATAAAGACATTACCAAAATATGTTCTCACCTTCCGATAAGATTTTCCAAGCTCACCATCATGCCCAGTTCATTCTTCATGGGGGGTATGTTGGGAGACAGCTCTGCCAAGTAACGCAGGGTCTGTGGACAAAATAAGACAAAAGAGGAATTAACATTGGTACATCAATAGTAGCAGACCTACAGATATATATGTATATATACACATACACGCACACACAAAATGTTTCAGTTATATCTGTTATTTTACTTATTTCCTTTTGTACAAGTCTGAGGTCTGATCAAGTGACCATTCACACTAGTTGCATAACATTGATGCAATCTAGATGAAACAATCTATTATTTTATTAAAAAAAACAAACAACAACAAAAATGCTTTAGCTGCCCAAAATCTAATTAACACTTGAGCTTCCAGAAATTGTTTTAAATGACTGCAACTGCAAAAGCAAATGTTTCCAGTACGATTAAACGGGTTAACTACCTGTAGAGTTGCAAACAACACTTCTGGGTCCCGGTGGTCCAAGAACAGAACCAGGCCTGGAAGACAGCCCTGGTCCTGAACTATCACCCCTCGGTTCTGCGGCTCGGAGGCCAGGTCCCGCAGCTGGCACACCACCGACAGAGCATCCATCATCTTTGTGAACCTCAGAAAACCTGAAACACGAAATCACGTTTTCAGACGACTCTCTGAATACTGACGTTAGAGATCTGTAAGACCCGAAATGATCTTAAATCCAAGAATGGAGTGTTATAATAGTGATTTAACTAAAACTAAAGCGAGTACAAACTCACATTAAGCGCTTGAATAAGTGAGAAATAAGCTTTTATAGAGGCTTATTAAACAGTAACTGACGTGTTGTCGTTGCGATTAGCTAAAGAAGCTAACTGGTCGAAAGATTAAAACTTCGGCGTAACTTTATAATTATAAAACTTACATTTATTTCGTTACGCCGTTTGGACTATAAACTGTGAATCTCATATGATTATTAAAGCCCTAAGGCCTTAAGTAATGCCATACACAGCTACATTTTGATATTTCCTTACCAGAAACAGCAGAAGCTCGTGCTCAAAAAATACAAATTTGGTGCCGTGTTTCTTTCGAGAAATGTAATTGGTTGAATAGACACTGCGGACGCATATAGATCTCCGTCTCCTATTGGTTCCTTGTTCAACTTCAGTAATCTCAGCCAATCAGTTGGGGATTTGTCGCTGCGGCGTTATTTGACTTTACATGTCCGCTGCAAGGTAGCGTGAGGAAGGAGACGGTCGATTTGTGAATATAAACATATATTTATTTATTCTCCAAAAATACGTTTTAGATAATCGCACCTAATGATATGTAGCTTCTTTAAGAAGAACATATTTTGAAGGTAGGTTCACTTGTATTAGTATTTTCTTTTAATGTCTCCACTTATCCATTGTAGCAGTTTGCTCTACCATTCTCGTGATGCAGCCAGGAAGTGGTTCTTTTATTTTTAAATTTTAAAGTCTGCTATAAACTCTGTAGTAGTCGGGCACAGTACGGCTTTTATTACCCAAACTACCTTCCACGGCGGACCCTGAGCCAAGTAACTCCGGAGCATCACTTTCTGATAATATTTTGTATGCAATGTAATGAAACAGTGGTTTATTTATTTATTTTTTGATATTGTGTTCCATTGGGTCTAAGGGTCACTTTCAGAGTTTTTCTTATAAATAAAACCTGTGACAAACAGTCAAGAAGTCAATTTGACTTAACTGAGTATGCAACATCCTTAAATTATGGACGAGATAAGTCATAAAAGTGAAGAGTGAAAACTAACTTAAAAGACCCTTTTTCATCAATATTACAGCAGCTCGGTCTGAAAAAAATGTGTTATTTAGTCCTTGAAATGATTTTTAAATGCATTAGTTTATTTTGCATGGAATGTGAGATTATTTGTTCATGAATATAGTACAATTCGTCTTGGTTTTGTCGCATGTAATATTATGGCTGAGTGTCGTATGTGTTGTATCCCTTTAGGTGCTGAGTGTGAGTATTTCGGCCTCTCACCACTTCAGTCAGCAGAAACAGGAGCTTTGCAGGCGTCAGCAGGTGCAAGGGAAAAGTCCTTTCAATGTCTTTACTAGAGGATGTTCTGGATGTGCTGCGCATGGTCCTGGAGTATTTCGGAGTGCCCCAAGACATGGTGAGTCCACATTCGCACTTCTGCTATGGTTGAATGAAACAATTATCTTCCTGCCATCTGTAACATCCACATTCTGATTTGTTTGTTTTATGAGTTGCGGAGAACATTGACAGCAGTGTTGTGGTATGTTATTCTCTAACCCAGGGGTGTCAAACCCAAGGCCGGTGGGCCAAATCCAACCCACCACTTCATTTTATCTGACCCACGACAGCACGCAAAGACATTCATAAACCCATAACTAGGACATTGAGAACATTTCAAACGCAACTACCTGTTTGTTCTTACATCGACATCAAAAATTGAAATTACTGAGGTGGAGAGCAGCTGTTTTATGTCAGAAAGTCGCGATTGCAAACAGATATTACGACAAAAAATTGCTAACTTTTTATAAAATTTCGGGGGGGGTTTTTTCATAAGTATTTGTGATTTTAGGTCAAAACATTTAAATTATAGAAACATTTGCAATTTTACGACGTGTAATTTTATGTGAAAATGTTAAGTAGTCAGAATTTTGTGACATTTGGGACTGTACAGTAAAAAGTCTTGGTTGTTTGTTTTTTTTTGTTTGTTTTTTTTTTTGGGGGGGGGCGTCTTCTGGAAAAATATATGATATTGAGAAATTAGCCATTTAACAATAAAATTTGTTGTAGTTTCTTTTAATTTGCAAGTGTACAGAAAATATGTGATTTTAATATGTGATTGACATTTTATGACTTGTATTTATTAATTGTTTTTAACACAACTAAGTCTAGGAACTAGCGGGAAATCTGGCAACATAGCTTGTTAAAAAAGTAAACAATAGCCGGTCCTTTCATGGTAACCATGGTGATGATGTAACCCAGGATGAAATAGAGTTTGACACCCTGCCCTAACCATTAGCTACTTAAGTAATTTGTAAAACTTTTTTTTTTGTTAATTTAAAAAAAAAAAAAAAAAGTCTTTTATTAATGTTTCCTGCAGCTGGTTCCAGTATGGGACAGTCAGCTGTGCGGACAGTATCGCAGCATTGTGCGGATGATCGGAACAACTCTTCCACTGAAGCCTCCTCCACGTGTCCACTTTCAGGTGTTGTACAAGAAAACAAGACATTAGAATTTCTTTAGATTGATTTTACTCGCTTCACAAAACATTATACCAAAAAACAAAATAAAACATATTATTTGTTGATGTGTAACACTAAACCAAGCTCTTTTACACACTTTCTCTTTCTTTGTCTTTGTGTTTCTTTACACGCATACCATCTGCTATCATGCATTAAAATCAAAATGATGTCTTTGTCATATTTCTTATGTACTTTGTATCTTGATGTGTGATCTTTTCATTCTATTTTCAGATCTCCCTCATCAATCACAGGCCCAGCAGGTATCTCGACGTCAACGCAGCCGAAACACCAGCCATCCCCTCATTTGCAGATGTCATGTGGGTGTTTGATGATGAGGGTGACAGTTACACCAGAACCAGGTGAGAACATGACAAAAATATCTTACACAGTACTTTATTTTATTTATTTAAAATAAAGTTTATAAAACCTTCATTTAGAATTTGAAAACTCTCAATCTCATCACTCAGTTGAGAGGTCAGCCATCAGTAGCTACCACAAGACACACAAATATTAAGAGCTAAACCAGTTTGAAATGTGGCTGTATCAGCTTATTTAATATTGCAGAATGAAGTCTTTACTTGTTGCTAAATTCAGCTGCAAAGTGTCATTTAATAGCGTTACTAAGATTCATACTTCGTCATTCCACACTACTTTA
Source organism: Arrhamphus sclerolepis (assembly GCA_037176975.1). Lineage (NCBI taxonomy): Eukaryota > Metazoa > Chordata > Actinopteri > Beloniformes > Hemiramphidae > Arrhamphus > Arrhamphus sclerolepis. The sequence continues at coordinate 3,758 of JBAMYA010056021.1, read as the reverse complement.
CTGTCCTGGGATGAAATGATGTACTGAAGTCTGGATAAACCACAGAAACAGTAGTGCACAGTATAAGAAAAAGAAATCTAAATAACATATATATATATATATGTGTGTGTATGTGTATGAAGGTAATTCTAAAACAAACAAAAAATAAACAATATAAAGAAGAGATTAATGCTTAAAAAAAAATAAAAAAAAAATAAAAAATTGAAATGAATGTAGAATGTGTGCACACACCAAAATGTCCAGATCAAACTAGTAATAAATCATGATAAATATTCCTGTTGTGCAGGTATGATGCCTCAAATTTGCAACATCTGTGTTGTGGTTCCAAGAGATAAGATAATAACTAGACTAGTTCTTTCTTATTGAAGAGGAATGATTTCGGATGATGGATCAGGGTATCCAGCACACAGAACCAAAAGGCAAGCATTTCAGTCAGCGCCTCAGGATTTTAGGAGGCATCAAAATATGTGCTCCCATTCAGCCTCGAACACAGCCATAGTTTTTATGTCTTGTATTAAACAAAGCAATCTTTGCAGCTCTGTGTTAACATCTAAAAAAGAAAGCAGCATAACTGTATGATTGTCATGCGGTCTTAATAGGAACCATTTACCTCCAAAGAAACAAATAAATGTGAACTCTGACCTAATGAGATACACAAGACCAGCACTGAGCGCGCAGAGAGGAAGACAACCTATTGGACAAACGGTTGGTCCAGATGCTGCGAAGAAGATCACAGCACTGGAGAACGAACTGGTGAAACTACGAGCTCAGATAGCCATGATCGTTACTGCTGCCCCAGCCTCAGGTACACGTTCATGCTTCTTTTATCAAAACATCCATGTCATGATGCAGTATTATCTCAGTTTTTAACATTTCAACTTGCTTTAGGTGTAACAGAGTCCCAGAAGGCCCCACATTTTCCTTTGATGTCCCCTCCTCCACCCCCAGCTCTCACCTCCACACCTCACTGCACTGCTCCTCCTCCTCCTCCACCACCTCCTCCTCCCTGTCCAAGCTCCTCAACAGACACGCCGTCTGTGTTGGAGCTGATCAGACAGCGCAGGAAGAACGAGGATGATAGTGGTCAGCTCCAGCCACAGGACTCCAGGCTCAGCAGAGGATCGGAAACTAAAGGAATGCCGTCCATGCAGGATGTTCTGAAAGACTTGAATAAAGTTAAATTACGCTCAGTGAAGAGGTAGACGTTTCTCTTGATAAAATATGTATATCAGTGTTTCTTTTTGATGCAGTCTTACTAACATTCATATGATTTTGCTCCGTCCAACTGCACACTATTATATTCTTAGATTACTTTTAGCTTTAATGACGCCACATCAAACATGTCATCATTTTGACAGGTTTATGCAGCATTAAGACATTTCTTTCCATCTACAGTTGCATTCATTTTTTACCAGCATTTAATATTGATGAGAATCGGCCCACTGCATAAGATCATTTCTGGATATGAACAACTTCATCAATCAATCATCTCGAGGGGAAATAAAAGGGGGAAAAAAGTCAGTTTGCTTTGATTAAAACCTTTTGAAGATGACATGACCTGGATGACTGAGTCTACATCATTACTGTAATGTGTTTCCAGTGAGGAGATTTTTACTCATGTTTAGGGAAATCCAGGTGAATTAAACTTTTTTCCTCCTTCAGACCTGGCAGTCTCTAACATGCTGGACAATTATCACCCCCCTTATGTGTATTTGGATTAACAACTATCTTTTTGTTAGAGAATATTCATAATTTTCTTTTTTCAGATCACCAGGAGGCACACCTTTCAAGAGGAGACGTAGTAAGGGAGCTGCATTACCGAATGATCCGGCAGCTCTTATAGCTGAAGCGCTGAAGAGAAAGTTTGCTCAGCACCAACTCAACAGCTCCTCTGATAAAGAGAATTCTCTGGAGCCCTCACCTTTCAGCAGTCCAGAAACACCTCGGGTACGTTCTCCGCACATACAGCACGTGTTCCTACATCTCCAACGTGCATCTGCAGAGCTGACCGGCAGATTTTTCTGTTACAGGTTTCCCTCCACACCAGACGCAGTCAGGGACGTCGCCACTTCTGATCTGGTTAAACGGTGTCGCCTGTCACTAAGAGAGCACACAAAGATTGTTCTGCTGCAGTTCATTTCAGCTTTTCTATCCTTCATGTTTAAAGTGTCTTGTTTATGTTAAGTGTATCTTTGCTGGGTTGTATGTGAATAATTTTGTCAAAGCGGTGACTGTGAATGTCTGTCTGTGTTACTCTTTGAGTCTTATTGTTTAAAGTTTTATTCGAGGAGATGCGTTGATATGAGCATATTTTACAGAAAAACCATGTTGTAACGTATGAACAGTTATTTATCTGCCCTCGTAGTCAAAGTCTCACATCAGCCAAGTGAGGTGGATTACTGGGATTTCAGATTTTTATGTTGCTATTCTATGCAATTTTTAAAGTTTTATTTCATTAAAGAGTCCAAAAGTGAATGTTTTATGTTTGCTAATATGTCTGAGATCACGTCACACGTTTGTACACTTTTCTTGCGCTGCTGGGAAAAAAATATGAGCAATGTGAATTAAAAGAAAATTATTTTATATTTTTGCATTCATGAATGTTGTTAAAGAAATGTTGCCTTTTAGCCACCCCATTGTTCTCTATTTAGATGGTTTTAAGTGTTTTATTTGAGTTTACAGCAGGGGCATGTGGTCAGAGGAGCCTCACTTATGTTTTTATGGCTCAACTGCCATCATAAAAAATAAGAAATAATAATAATGAAAGCGTAAAATAAATCTGCGTTTGTACTATAAATTTGTTTTCTGCACAATTCCAGTGACTTTGATTTGACTTCATTTGTCCATTTTCACTTCAATTGCAAGGTGGCGCAGTGATCAACCAATCCTCACCTCAACCTGTTGCCGTCTGTTTAGTCTATATAAAGTTTTCAGACAAGTTTATAATAAAACCCCAAACTTCACACAGTCTGGCTGTTATCTTTAATTAGTGTGTGTGACATATTTAGTCTTGCTTATTGGCATACAACTGCAAAGAAAAGGGACGAGGTGAGACAGTACTGTGCCAAACAAGAACTGGTTTGGCTTGTGATGCATGCTCCTGCTGTTCTACCATCCAAAATCCAATATTAAAAAACTACATTTTTTTAATAAAAATACTGTCTCAGAAGGAAGACAAAGGCAAAAAAACAGACAACCAGATATTTATGAAGTTTTTCTTTATAGGAAAGATCAGCCCAAATGTTAAAACTCATGATGAGAGATGATATCTTATGATTCTAACAGTTATACATACTAAAGTTTTAAAACACCCCAATTCTCCCAGTTCCCTATTAGATTTTTTTGTTTTTTTGAAGTTCCAATTCCAATGGATTGCTCAAAATAATACAAAATAAAACTAGAGAACTTCCTGAGATTATGAGATTTACGGGAACATCTGCAACAGAGTTGGGAAGAATTTTCTGGTTTTATTTCTATAGCAGAAAGAATCCCAGAAGTTGCTTTGCAGCCACCTCTAAGTAGCTTCCAAAGGTAAATACAAAAGTTGGTTTATAAATTGCCACTCCAGGAGATCGTTGACCTGAAGTGTGGTTCATCAAAATATGAGATCATGATAACCTTCTGTTTAACCACACAGAAGCATATAGACCAGGGGTATTCAATTAAAATTCAGAGGTCCAGTTACTAAAATTTTCTCCCAGCAAAGGTCCAAATCTGATTTTGTCACTCAAAATAGTGTACCCTGATGTAAATAAAAT